>JAAEAF010010820.1:0-31633 GCA_011037195.1 Triatoma infestans | reverse complement strand
TATTCTAAAAAAAAAAAAAAAATTACCGGTATTTTAATTTTCATTTACCAAATTACCGGTAAAAGAAAAAGTCGGTAAATTTACAATCCCTAGATCCCAACAGTAAGGTCTTGATCAAAATCGGATTAACCAGAAGTAGTATCCTTTATCTACTGTTAATACTTTTTAGTTTTAATGCGAGCTATCTTTTGGTTCGATTCCCAACGGAAGGGGGGACTTCATTGAATTTATAAAGGCTATATCCAAAGTCGAAGCATTTTTGGTGGCAATTTTTAAAACAGTGGGTTTTCCTTGCATAAACAAATATGGACTTTTATTTTATTAATACAAATATTTTATTAATCCAAGTATTGTCACTAGAAAATGTTGGCAAAGACTTTTTTTCTATTTTTGATACATTTTGTTCATACAAAAACATACACGCACATACACACAAAACCATTTATTAAAAAACTATTTTTCCATTCTCTTACAGCTGTAAGAAACATGTGAATATTTCATTAAAAAAAAAAAAAAATTATTTTTCTCTGTTAAGTACATAGCTTAACCCCCACCCACATAGAGAACATATTTACACTTAAGTGGGTAGGTTATTGAAAACTCTTGTCAAACCTAAACGATAACATTTCAACAGAGATAAATTTGACATCTAAGTTGTCAAACAAGAATCTTCCATTCCCCCATATACAGTATATAAACTTTACTCAGATAAGCTTTTACAACCACCCCAAACATGCACTTACTTAATGAGAGCAACCATTATTCAAACAATAAAAAAATCTCCCGAAAAAACCCCAAAAAATTTATAAAAAAAAAAAAAACCGTTTTCTGTACGCTAACTAGGGAAGTCTGAGTACATTAAAAATAAATCACATTTTACTTAGTTATTATCCTCGTTCATATGGGCGCTACTAACTTCAATTCAGTTTCCGCTATAAACATCAAATTTCTAGGTTTAAGAAACGTTTTTGTGCATCAAAACAATGGTGATGACCTTTAAAGTAAGATAATCAATCCTCATTGTGGGTATTGTTTATATATCAATTTTTACATTGACTAGTTCTTATTCATGAATCACTTATTTCAAACATCCTTACCTCTTATTTGCTACATATAATCTGAAAAATGTCCGAAGAAAAAATTTTAGAAATCGCAGACTACTCAGACATACTGAAAAAAATTTGTTGTGAAACACTCACACAACTTTCTCGTACTCCACTTCTCAAAATTATAATTGACAAATTTTATAGTTTATATACCAAATTTAATTAAATTCATCGAAAACTAAAAAAAAAAACTGTCCAGTAAAAGCACACTTCCGGTTTACTAATTTTCTTGAAACTTGGAATTTTGGACATCTATTTATTTCTAATTAATTTTGTTTGGATGATAGAATTGTATAATCAACTATGACAGTACTTTAGAGAAAAACATAACCCTACCCCTCCTCCAAAAGTGCCCTTAAATGGATTTTCCCAGAGAAATATTATGAGTAAAAGTTCTAGATCTCTGTAAAAGTGAAAAAAATCATTTAGTAAAGTGGCAATGTAAACGCACTTTTGGTTATCCGATTTTTTTGAAACTCGAATTTCAACATCATATTCAATTCTAATTAATATTTATTAGATTATAGAATTGTTTAATAAAACTGAAATAGCACTTTAGATAAAAACCTAACCCCACCCCTCCATCATAACTGCCCTTAAAGGAATTTTCCCAGAGAAACATTTCAAATAAAAGTTGGTAGCTCTTTGTATGTGTAGTTGATATATAGCAAGTTTGAAGAAAATCGTCGGAGCCATTTTTGAGAAAAATGCAAAAAAGTAAAAAAAAACCACAAGTAAAGAGTGATACTTCCGGTTGAGGAATTTTGACCCACTGTCAGATGCCATGGTGATACCTAAACGGAATATCAAGTTTCAACTTTCTACGATTTTTCATTTTTGAACTATGCCGTTCACATACACATACATACATACATACACACACAAATTGCTAAAAACCACTTTTTTGGACTCCGTGGACCTCAAAACAGATATTTCCGTTGAAATCTCGATATCGAAAATTTGACACGATTACAATTTTTGCTCTTACTAGGCGTAAGAGAAAGTAAAAAAAGAGGTAAGCGCCGAAGATTGCAGCTAAAGAAATTTTTGGAGTAGTGCACCAAAATATTTAACCATGGTTTAAACCATTCTAAAGTGAATATCCCATCCTTCAAGATGAGCCAAAATACATATGTTGTCGATGATGAGGAGTGGCTTGAATGTATGTGCAGCTGGATCTATATGTGCGATAACTCGAAGATTATCTACCATAATAGAGGCTTCAAATGCCACGCCACGATTTACGTCTCCATCATCTCAGAAAGCTGGATGTGCGGAATTTAAGACCAAAATCCAGATCCTCATGAATTATCAGGACGCCATTCGTACACCGCGTCGATGTGTGTAAAAATTTGTTCCAAAAATCCTAAAAGATAAACTGTTTTGGAAAAAAAATAATTACAAGTGATCAAGAATTAATAATTTTGAAAATCCAAACAACACAGGCAGTAGATACCTATCACAATTACGTGTAGCCAAACTAGAAGTTAAGACAAGAACGGTTCTGGAGCAAAGTAAATTTTTTTTCATGATCAAACATTTATTTTGAATTTGTTCCAAATGGTAGTGCTATTAATATTGATCTTTTATATTGAACAGATGGATTAAATCAGAGATATTTTCCATGATAGCCCATCATTAGGATGTCCGAAACTAGTCGATGACCACAAAAAGGAGCCGGCTATCACGGAAAGTAGCTCTGATGCTTTCCAGCTCTGCGGGACCAACCACAACAAAGATGGATTAAAATTAATGAAATCTTTAAAGCATAGTACCCCCCTTTTTAATTAACCGAAATAAAGCTGCCTGCTACTCCATAACGCTTCTATCCATTGTTCACGTGAGGCTCACGTAGAATTAACATAGTTCAAGGAAGTGGGCATTTTGCATCAGGGGATTTCGATGTGGTACCTCCACCAAATGGAAATGCTTGCAGAAAGGTAGCTTGGTGAAAGTGGTACAAAAATGAATACTTATATCGTGAATAAGATTCACGTAAGCGTTTTTATATTTATTTTTAAATAATATAGTTTATATGCACAAAAAACTTTTGTAACAAACTAAAATTAATAATAAATCATGAAAATAAAATAACAAAACAGTCTAAATAATTTTTCACCTAATTTACATTTTAAATTATTATCAAAAACATTTATTTTAATGAATCAAAATTGGATTTCGGTGCATTAATTTAGGTCAAACAAATAATGGTATTTATTTGTAAATTAATAAGCTTTTTTTTTTTTTATCTTTCTGGATAATATTTAAACTAAATAATTCATTGGGTTTATTTATTTTGTATGTTATGAAGATAAATATGCAAATTGCATGATAATTAAAACATGATGGCCCTGGTTTTCCCTTTTAATATTCACTTTTTCCGCTTTTTTGATTGTTAAAACTGTAGAGAATATTAATAAATACCGTATTGCTGTATGGTTTTAATTTATCTTCGTCTATGCAAGAGAAAAATTAATCAGATTTTTCATCAGTGATCTTATATCTTTTCCATGGTAGTCGCCTGCTCCAATTTGTGAACATCGACCAGTTTCGGGCACAGCCTATCTTCAGGATTTTTTTAATAAACAGTGTGCTGTTCTGTCACAGAGGAAGAATTGCACAAAACAAAATCAGTTTATCCAAGACACAGAGCTCTGTGAAAGTCTGTGATATCACACTGTTTATCAAAGAAGATGACCAATAAAAGTCTGTGAAACCGGTTTTTAGCCACCAAATGGAACAGAGGCCACGAAGGGAAAACATCTCCGATGAGCAGTTTGGGTCCTCTCAAGCCCAGCTATGAAGCGGATAACAGGGCTGACCAATAAAAGTCAAACTGACGATACGTGGGAGGCACGCAGAAGCGTTGACGAGTTTATTTTTGTAAAATCTTATTAGTACAAAGATTGATCAAAAAAGCAGAATTATTTGAACAAGAATTTGGGAGAATGCCCCCCCCTGTGGAACTTTTTTTAATCTGGAATTCGCTAACTTAAAAAACGAAACAAATCTTCAGTTCAAAAGGAATTTTTGAAATCAGGCACATAATAAATAGCATCGATGGTTTTAAACTGTTAAGATTTGAATTTTGTTAAGTTTCTTTTCTACTAGGCTGTTCCACAGAGTTCTAAGTAACGTAATATCTATTTCTTTAGGCGGAATCTACGTCCAACCACGTCTAAAGGTATCGTGCACGAAACTGAATACCAAACATACTTTACTGTATACTGTTCGTATTAAAACATTAAACAAAATCCAACGCTAAGACTAAGGAATCGAATACAGTAGCACAATACACCTTAGCGACAGAGTTCTCAGAACGCGCGATATAAATTCGTCCTTTGATCCATCCAATTAGTTTGCGCCACTAAAAGGTAGAGAATTTTGTTAACTAAACTGCAATGAAAATAAAGTTATAGACTCCGGATTTTTTTTTGCTTTTGAATACAAAACTAATTATAAAATGTAACAATTATTAAATTTAAAAAAAAAAGTCACTTGTTTGTGAACCCTCACATGACTTCCTTTTAAACAACAATCACACCAATTTTCATTGACAAAATTTTCTTTAAACTGACCATGTTATAACTAAATATTTAATTGTGCTTACATTGCTTAAAATAAAAAAAATATGGTGTGAAAACACTCACACAACTTTCTACTCCAGTCTCAAATATAATTGACAAACTTTAAGTTTGTATACAATTTCATTCGTCGAAAACTAAAAAATTGTTCAGTAAAAGCGGCACTTCCGGTTTACCGATTTTCTCGAAACTCAGAATTTTGGCCATCTATTTATTTCTAATTAATTTTGTTTGGATGATAGAATTGTATAATCAACTACGACAGGACTTTAGAGAAAAACATAACCCCACCTCTCCCTACAAAAGCTCCCTTAAATGACATTATCAGAAGAAATGTTGCAAATAAAAGTTGTAGCTCTTTATATGTGTAGAACATATTGCTACTTAAAAGAAAATCGTTGGAGCCGTTTTCAAGAAAATACCAGAAAACTGAAAAATACATTTCAGTAAAAACACACTTCCGGTCATCCGACTTTTTTCAAACTAGGAATTTCAACAATATATTTAATTCTAGTTAATATTATTTAGATGATAGAATTGTATAGTAAACTGAAATAGCACTTTAGAGGGTAAACATAACCCCATCCCTCCCCAAAAAGTGCCCTTAAAATTGAATTTTCCCGGAGAAACGTTTCAAATTTAAAAGTTGTAGCAATTTGTATGTGTACATGATATAATACAAGTTTCAACAATATCGTCACTGCTAATTTTTGAGAAAATCGCAAAAAAAGTAAAATAAAAAATAACAACTAGTAAAGTAGTACTTCCGGTTAAGGAATTTTGACAGATGACCCACTGTCGGATCCCATGATGATATCTTCTAAACGGAATATCAAGTTTGAACTTTCTACAATTTTTTTGTTTTTGAGCTATGCTGTTCACATACACACACACGCACACACAGACCATTTTCTAAAAACCACTTTTTTTTGGACTCAGCGGACCTAAAAACGGATGTTTCCAGTAAAAACTCTATATCAAAAATTTGACACGATTACAATACTTCCTCTTTTTAGGAGTAAGAGAAAGTAAAAAAAAAAAAGCTACTATACTGTACTAACCATCTATCAAAGCGTGTAAACGGCAGTTTAAATTCAAGCCTAAATCATGGGTCCTTAGAACTCTCCAAAAATTAAAAATAAAAATGATTGGTTTATGTAGAAGGCATTCCACGTTTAAAGAAAACTGATGGAGCCGTTTTCGAGAAAATTTCTTAAACTCAGAAACCTATCTAATTACGTCGCATTTCCGATTAAGCAATTTGGAATCCTAGCAATGCTCTTAACATTATGTAGGTGGTAGAACTTATATTATACTGAACTGCCATTTAAGAAGAAAACTTAACTTGCAACTACCCCCCGCCCCAAAACCTTGGAAAAATTTTAAAGTAAAAGTGATTAGCATTTATCTGTGTAGATTTAGTATAATACCAAGTTTAAAGAAAATCTTTCATTCTTAAGAAAATCACGAAAAACTGAGAAAAAAATCAGTTAAATCATACTTCCGGTTGGAATATATTAACCAAAACTTTTTTGTAAGATGTGGGTGATGATATTTAAATGGCACGATCACAATACTCCCTCTTACCGCACTAAGAGAAATATAATTGACCCCACACACTCTAAGTCTCTTACCCCTCACACCTTATTATCTTCCTCCCTCCAGAAGCTACTAAATTTGTGTAAAAAAAGACCATATTTCAGCATTTGTACCAATCCTGCAACCCGCTTCTTCTCTTAAAAAACTTCTATCGCATCCATTGCAGCTCTATCTATTGTATTCCTTAAATAGGCGGCCATATCAAAAGAAAAAAGAATTCCTTTTTAAATTTGTCTTCTCTTCCTCGTCATTAAGTACCAAACTTCTACTAGCGTGAACACAAATCTGCCCTAGACTCCAGGCAGATTTTCAGAATTCATCGTTGTAACCTAGCAATGTCAAAGCCTTCACAAAATATAACAAAAGGAAAGAATAATATATAACTAGTGCCCCACAGCCGGTCGCTGCCTTTTCAATAAAAAGGTATCAAAGACAAGCACCGATAAAGCCCTGTCTACTGAACAGAAGCCACCTGGTCTTTGAAAGTCGCCGATGGGCGACCAAATCTGGCCACTGACCTGAATCACTGGTCGCCGGCCTAACCAAGGTCGCACAACGTCGCACGCTACTAGAAATGTCTTAGTGTGACAACTTACTTACACACTTGACAGTGTGTGAGTAAGACTAATATAAACTTCGCCCCACTGGAAGAGGGGATCATTATATCATTCATCATTATACGAGTAGCCACATTATTATATCAGTATCATTTTTACAGCAGCAATTATACTTGAGTTCCGAGCGCGTCCCTATACAAGGTTTATCTTATAATTATTTTCATAGTTGTGCATATTAGTTTATTTATTATAATCATTTTAAATTATTTGTTATTTAACTCTTAAAATTATTTATTTACTTTTATCAAATCATATTAATTGTAGTTACCATTAGGCTCATTCAAATTATTGTTAAAATATATTCTATTTTTATAAATTCAGTGTTAGTAATTCTCTAAACTAAATCCCTCTTCAAGACATCTAACTTCATACCTCAGGAATCACGACAATTGATTGCACTGTCATTACAGTAATAATGCTTCGAAGTTTGATCGTAGTGGCTAAATCTGGAAACACCTCTAATTAATACGGCTATTGCCAGATTTTTTCATCAGAATCCATGAGACAAAGAAACCATTCATCTAATGATATATTTTGTTTACATCTTGAGATGAACCGATTCAAGGCCATTGCTCGTCACTTAGTGAACAAGCAAGGAAAAAAAAAGTATGCTATTTCCTCCGGGACTAGTTTGTTGGGAAATCTATGAAGTGTTGAGTGGATTTGTGTCTGGAACCTGGATAATTGAGGGTAATTAGATATAGGGCCGGAAGGAGAGGAGAGTTTCGTTTAGCGCTGGTTTAGGCCTTTCTCTACAGATAAATAACAGTAATAACACGCAAGTTGACGGAAGTTTTAAGTAAGGTCGGCGTGATTGATGTATAGTTATTACTGCAAAATTGGACCTCTCTCAGGTTTTTATTCACCTGAACAAATTAATATTTAACGGGTAATAAATCACTTTTGTGGTTCCTTTGTAAAGATAGTAATTTGTTAGAGACAGGTCGCATTTACAGACATAACCAAAATAAATTAAACACAATAAATAGTCATTACGTTGGAATAATTGTAGAAATGCCCCCTATTCCATATAAAATTCCATGCCCAATTAATGACTTTCATCTCGAGATTTTCATATGAATACAAGGTTTATTAGACAAGTCATTTAAATACTTGATTGGTGGCACATTTGAATTATGCCACATTTTGGGCGTTTATAAGGAAGGAGCTGGTCTAAAACTTTTGGTGATTACACCCCTTTCCATCAAAATTTTTTAGAAATAAAAACAGTTGTCCTACCTAGCCCACCTGAACTCAAGAATAAATAATATCGCATGTGATAACTAGGTGTGGTATATATATATATATATATATATATAATGGCAAAGGTACGGTAAATAAATTGTTTATTTTCATATCTTTATGTAATACATATATATATTAAATGAATATAGTAGAAAACAGGGTCAAGGCACGATCGCGCTCTCTCTGTCTATTATTTATTTATTTGGTGCGTGCATTGTTTATATTGGAGACGGAATCTCATGGCCAGATTTTATTATACTATTAGTGTAAATAAACAAAACTAGATTGTTAACGCCCATCTAATCAAGTTCCGCTTCTGAAACTAAATTTGGTTCCAATTCAATTTTATGCTCGTGTTGGGTCAATTGAGTAATATTAGAAAGATAAAAAAGGTTGACAAAATGTTTTTATATTTTATTTCAATTGATTATTATTTTTACTTTCTCTTACTCCTAGTAAGCGGAAGTATTGTAATCGTGTCAAATTTTCAATATCGAGTTTTCACCGGAAATATCCGTTTTGAGGTCCACTGAGTCCAAAAAAGTGGTTTTTAGCAAATCTTCTATGACTGTGTGCGCGTATGTGAACAGCATAGCTCAAAAACGAAAAACCGTAGAAAGTTGAAACTTGATATTCCGTTTAGGTATCACTATGGGATCTGACAGTACGTTATCTGTTAAAATGCATCAACCGGAAGTACCACTTTACTAGTTTTTTTTTTTTTTCGTTTTTGCGATTTTCTCAAAAATGGCTCCAACGGATTTTCTTCAAACATAGTATATAAACTACACATACAAAGAGCTACAACTTTTATTTGAAACATTTCTCCGGGAAAATTCATTTAAGGGCCCTTCTTGGGGAGAGTTGGGGTTAGGATTTCATCTAAAGTGCTATTTCAGTTTATTAGACAATTCTATCATCTAAATAATGTTAATTAGAATTAAATATGTTGTAGAAATTCCGAGTTTAAAAAAAATCGGATTATCGGAAGTGCGTTTTACTTTACTACTTTACTAAATGATTTCTTCACTTTTTCGCAATTTTCTCAAAATTAGCTCCGGCGATTTTCTTGAAATATCCAGTATAAACTAAACATACAAAGATCTACAACATTTATTTTAAAACATTTTTCTGGGAAAATTCTTTTAAGGGCACTTTTAGGGGCATGATAGCCTTTCTATAATGCTATCATTGTTGATTATACAATTCTATCATCTAGACAAAATTAATTAGAAATAAATAGATAGCCATAATTCTGAGTTTGTAGAAAATTAATAGACCGGAAGTGTGCTTTTACTGAACAATTTTTTCAGTTTTCGACAATTTCATGAAATTTATCAATTATAAGTTTAAGAACTGGAGTAAGAGAAAGTTGTGTTGAGTGTTTCACACCAGATTTTTTTTATTCAGTTTCATTATGCACGTGCTTATTCACAGCGAATAAAAATCTTCAATTCCTTTCAGACTTAACGCGACCACTGTCATGTCAAAGACACTTAGGTTTTGGGGGAGGGGGCGTTGAAACCGTGTCATGTTTCTCCTACACTACAATACGCTGCTTCAAAGTTGTGTCATCTCAAAAGCTGGAAACAACAGATTGCGAAATTTTGTGTGTGATACATTCACGGTGTTGTCTGTACAATGATGGCGGCGGGATGATGGTAAAATAAGGAACAGGAGAACATGGCACAATCCTTATGATTCCTTACTTAACTAATAAGTGGGAAAACTTCAAAAAAACTTATGCTAATGTGTGTTTTGGAATTTACCCACTTACAGTTTTTGTTGCCTTGATAAAGACAATACATTTGTCGAAACGTTGGCAAAATTGTAGTTATTTTATTTTCTAAGACCGTACCCCATTATTCTGTTCCACCATAATAAGAACGGTCACAGTAGAATCTTCCATTATATTATACAATTTATATTTAACGATATACCTACTTAAAAAAGAAAAAAAGATAGAGTTGACAACAAGCGTTGAGTGATGGCTGTTAGTAACGTGATAAATGCAGAAAGGTGTAGCGTTGATTTTTGTGAGTCCCCTGAAGAGTGACGTGATAAAACTCTTGGTTCTTCTAATAGTGATTACGAGGGTAATACAGGCGCTTGATAAACCTTTTAATCAGGACAATGGGGTTGGACTTCATTCTTTCACTATTCATCTTAATCTACATCTGACCAGACTTCATAAACAAAAGAAGACATCACTTTAAGAATGGACATCAGGACGGACTTGGACTTCATTGGAACAACATAATCATAATACATCTTGGAAACAACATAATCATCATCACCACTGCTGGAGGATAAGCACAACATCCCACTAGCAGACATCAGACATTAGGACATTAGTATAGTACGTGACACCTTGCAACCCTCCAGGACTCCAAATTCATCGTGGGTATTCAGCGTAGACAGGCTGCGCTGGGTACTCACCTGTTGCAAATATATTTAAAAAAAAAAAACAATTGTTGATCTTGCGACTGATTTTTAAACTCATTAATGTTGACCAGCTCACTGGCTCTTAATCTCCTCCAGATAATCGGCTTTATTCAATTTCTCTTACTGTTAGAGACAGCTACTAAGTGGGAGATTGGCTGACGAAGTTGAAGCCTCATTCACCATAACATTGTCAATGTAATTGTCACGAGAGTTATAATGAGTAGTTGACGGGCGCTTAGAGGCTCAGTGGTGGCGGCTCGATGCGGTTGCTAATGGAACATTGCTGGAATCCAGCTTTTATGTCGCGAATTTGTTCGCGTTTGCTTCCATGATAGAACGATCATGGTCTCCGAGACAAGAATTTCTCTTTGGAGTATCGCAACAGTATATGTAGATGAAGTCTTTGAATGGATTAGTTTTATGTCACTGTCGTTACGCTAAAATCCATATACTTACTAACTACCTCTATGTAAAGCCTATGCAGCAAGTGGGACGGGAAGGCGGTGACAGTGAATCTGTTAAAGAAATGCAAGACCTCTTTTCAGTATGACAAAAATTGGAAACATTATTTTCAGAATGAAAATTTTTTTCTTTGAATAAATTGGGAATTCTTATTTATTACTTTAGAAAAAAAAAACTTTATTCAAAATAAAGTCTGGTGTGAAATATTCACTTGACCATCATCTGTAACTGCAATTTACATAGTTCTGGATTTATTTATTACACAATTTTCTAATTTTACATATTACCGACAATCTGTATCACCAAAGAAAATAATGAGCCAAAAAAAAAGGTCCTACTACCCGGCTCACTGATTTTCTTCAAACTCTAGAGTTTTGGCAACACATTGAATTCTTATTAATATTATTAGAAGATAAAATCGTATAATATGTTGAAATGGCTTTTTTGGAGGATAGCCTAAAGGCACCCCCTCCCCCAGAACCCCACTTCATTCAATAAAGTGGTACATTTTTTTGGTTGAGAAATTTTGACAGATCACTAACTTCCTGTCAGAAATTTGCTGATACCCAAACAGAATGTCAAGTTTGAACATCTTTGAGCTACACAGTTCACGGTTGATATAGAAAATCTGACACGATCGCAATATATCCTCTTACAGTAATAAGAGAAAGTAAAAAGTATAATAAATTTTATTTAAAACAAATGTCATTAAATATTTTTTAATTTGAACGAAGAATGCTGCCGCAGAAAATAAATAAATAAATAAGCGTGTAGCTATTTGTTTAGTGACACTATTTTCTTCAGAGACCATCAAAAACTTGCACCAACAAAAGTACAAGTATTAAATAAAAAGGAACATGTATTTTAGGAGCTACACCAACAAAACAAAAAAGTATCCTGCCCCTATATCGACCAGGATGGCCAGAACCCCCCCCCAAACAAACAAAAAAAAAAAACAAAAAAAAAGGGAATGAAAAAATACGAGGAAATGTTAGTAAGTCTGTCATCGTGTATAGTACGTCACGTGCTGACCTTTAAAATGGTACAATTTAAATTCAGAGCCACAAGCATACAACCTCCGCTGGTCGCGCACCATAAATAGGCTTACTTCATACATATGCAAACACTTTTTGTTGTTGTTTTTACGATCATTATTCTATTCTTTCTTTGTTGTTGTCAGCACACCGCAAAATAAAAAATGCCTAGGGGAAAAAAATACTATTTTAAAGTAGCGAAGTTATAATAAGAAAAGTACAAAATATTTTGCCTTGCTTGTCATGTTTAGTTGCTTGTAAATATGAAGGCTCAAACTTTCTTAAAATGCTGCTTATGGCCGGCGAACACATATTATTTAAGGAGATTGACAGTATAATAGATGGTTCAGATGGAAGAGAAATATGCACCACTGACAAAATATGGGCGAAGCGTGGATTTCTGGCAAACCACTCTTCGCCCATATTGCAATGAGCTTCTTCAAGTTAGTATCGCCTTGAAAGCTAATGGTGCAATGACAAAAAAAAAAAATCAGGGTAAAACAGGGGCGGAGACAGCTTACTTTTCCATACTGGCTGTGGGCGGGGCTTAATTTTCCCTTCCATGCCCACGATTGGCTAGCGGGTGACGAGGTCTAAATCGCCAGCCGCGCAGTTAGTTGCAGCCCTGTTTTGCTCCGGAAACCGTCAATCATTTCTATACCGGCTTTTTCTCTCTTTTCTCTAAGAAAGGGCAGCCATGTTCAGCTTAGATAGTATAATGGATATGAGAAGGAGAGAAGGAGTTAGAGAGAATGGATTTTAGAGAAATAAACTAGATGATATGCTGAGCATGGTTTTTACAGAAATAAAGAAGATGATATGCTGAATTCTGTATAATGAATAGAACACACAAACTGCAAGAAATTTACAAGTATATAGAAGTTAGGTAGCGAGAGGAATATAAAGAGATAGAGCGGCTGAGAAGTTAAAAGATAGCGAAGTTGTTAAAATTCAGTGAGGTTGCTGAATGTTTCTTAACTGGTCTTAAACTGCCTCAACTGTACTGCTGCCCTCTATTTATATGAATTGAACTGCTTCTTTCTAGTCTGGCCTAGTTGGGGAGTAACTAAATTTTTTTATTCATTTTTGTGTTCCTCCGCTCTTCGGATCCTATGAATCTATAGTGATTCGGATCCCATTACAATGGTGTCCATTGTCTCTATTTAGACAGTTTCCTCCTCTTTATCCATATCTACTGCCTCCCTTACGACTTGTTCGTAATAATTGCTCACTTGGGCAAGGACTATGATATCCTCAAAATTTATTACATGACCAGCTGTTGACGATTGTTCCACATGTACTCACTTTCCGGTTTTGTTGTGATTGACACCTTTTATGTGTTCTTTGAGTCGTGTCAATTCTATTTATAATGACAAAAATTATTGTGCCCTCGAAGACTTCACAGTGCACTTCTGGCTCATGAAGTGTACTCTAGCTACATACAATTCTGCCCATCAGCGGGAGTGGAACTATAGAGGCTTCTAGAGAGAGAAAAATCTACAGGCTGCTCGCGAGCGAGTCCAGCTACAACTGAGCTTAATCCTTTCCTTTCTAACTTTATTCAAGTATAATAATATATATTACGCATTCGATCGAAAGAATATTCAAACTGAAACCAATTTATCATATTATGTGTGAGGAGTAAGAAAATGATGAGTGTTCAGTGATGAACTGCAACACTGGGACCAAGGAATGAACTATTCCTGTTTGCCGCCTGTTGTCGCTTAAGTGAAACTAAGTTTTGGACATTAAGTGCACAGCTGGAGGAAGTGGAAATATAGAAGCTGGTGAAAACAGGGGTGATGTATGGACGTACGATAAAGAAAGATTTACACGTACAGAATATAAAACTGGTAGTCAATCTGGTTGGCGAAGTAAGGTGTGCTTACAAAGCATACTACTCTTAACAACTGGCGGGGCCGCCTGCACTACCTATCTACCGCCTCCATGACTGTTGGCCCCACACTAGCACTAAAACACTCTGCCCTCTTTTCAGACACTTTATCTGGATTTATAGTATCACCATCATGTTCTTTGCGTAGCATTTACATAGACCAACACATTTTGTCATTCCAACACGTTTTACATAAAAAATACTTCTTTTTTTTTTTTTACTTTAAAAATAAGCCAAAGTTCTTACTATTCAATGTTCCATGTTTTTCAATGGTCTACATGTTTACTGTGCCGACTACCAAACTGACTGATATGCTTACCAGAGTGCTAAATTTTTAATCAAGCATATTATGACTACATTAATTCTAAGAGCATAAAGCCGTTCGGAATTAATTCACTTATCAGAAATATCACCAATATAAACCAATAGTAATTTCAATTAAATTCAGTCAGCCGGAATATCGATACTATATTCCCGAAAATTAAATCATTTTTAATCAAATGTTAAAAATCTAATCATCGCAAGAAATTAGAACTTAGTTTTTTTTTCTCTCTTTTTATCAACCAATTAACTATACAGAACATAACGGCCCAAATACAGTGATACAGTGATATTCCAAATTTTAAAATTTTCAACCAATGAGATGTAATATATCATAGTTTTCATTGAATATTTCCCTAAAACATGGAACTTTTCCTAAATTTAACTGGCTTCAATATTATATTCTCTAGCTGGAGCTGCCAGCTCTCCCAGGACTCCCTCCCTAAAATCTACTTACTCGGCAAATTGTTTCACACAAATGTGATAGGTCAATTATACGAGGCATGTCCAGAAAGTAAGTGTACTGAGGCTCTCACGACCGGAGGGATTTTGTTTTCGACATGTTGGCTACACTATCGTGTAGCCTGATTCCTCTCCTCCGCAACGAGACCGGTTCGAGGTCAGTACGTTGAGAACTGTCGACGCGAAGATACGTTTCGTGAAAAATGTCAATCCAATCTCCCGCCAAGTGTGAAATATTCAAGGTCGGGCAAGAGTTTTTGAGACGCTACAAACTCCATGGAGATGAATTTCTCCGCTCCATCATTACTGGAGATGAAACTTGGGTTGCACACTACACACCTGAAACCAAAAGGCAGTCTCAACAGTGGCGTCACACCTCTTCACCCTTCGCCAAAAAGTTCAAAACCACAATTTCAGCCAAGAAAATCATGGCACCCGTGTTTTGGGACTGTCAAGGCATAATTTTAAATGAATATATGCCTCAAGGGGAGACCATCAACTCTGCAAGATACTGTGAGACCCTAAAAAAATTGCGGAGGGCGATTAAGAACAAAAGGAGAGGCATGCTGACAAAGAGAGTCTGCCTGGTGCACGACAATGCCAGACCACACACTGCTTGCCTCGTTTAAATGGGATGTCCTGAACCATACCGCGCATTCCCCTGACCTAGCACCTTCAGATTACTATCTCTTTACCTCCCTGAAGCTACACATGGGTGGAAAAAGGTTTTCAACCGTAGTATGGAGGTGAAGGGAGGTGGAAAAGTGGACGAAGGGGTTGGCGGGAAACTACTTCGAGGAAGGCATCAAAAAATTAATACCCTGGTTCACCACCTGCATTGAGAGGAATAGTGACTATGTCGAAAAATATATGTGCTAATGTAACCAGGTAATTTTTTTGTTCAAATAAAAATTTTTGTAACCTACATTTTTGTAAGTACACTTACTTACTGGTCATGCATCGTATATGTAGTTAAAAATACTAAAGACAAAAAACTCGTTTCAATAATAACAAAGAAAATCTCAAAGTTTTATCCAAAAAATTGCAGAAAACTGAAGAAGATATTCAAGTAAAAATGCATTTATCTCAAGCATATCTACAACCAAGAGTTATTCGCTATATACAAAGCCCTAGAACATATTCGGAAACTACAGTGAACCTAAGAAAGATATTATTTGCTCCGATTCAAGGAGCTCACTGGAGATGATAGGCAATCGGGACTCCGATAGTTTATTAATTCAGTGCATACATACGCTATTAGAAAACTATGCCTACGAGAAAATAAAGAAATCTCCTTAATTTTGGGTTCCCGGTCATGTGGGGATAAGAGATAACGAATCTGCCGACAATGGCTGCTAAAGAAGCGGCATCAATGTCTTGTAGAGACGAACGTGCCCTTGATTGGAAAGCTTTTCTAAAAAAAAAAACAAAATCTTTCTAACTGGGAAAAGGTGGCAATCAGTGAAGCTGTCAAATAAACTAAGGAATATCAAGAGTACCAAAAAGAAATGGTCAACCTCAAATCGAGAGTCTCGGCGAGAAGTTGTCCTAGCGAGAATGAGACTCGGTCACACCATGTTGATACACAACCACATATTCCGAAGAGAACCTCAGCCGGTATGCATAGCGCTTGCAATACGACATTAACCGTCCCGCATATTCTATTGGAATGTTCGAAATATGTAAACGTGCGGGGAAAAGTAAATTTACCGATTAGCCTTACAGATGTATTAGGAGACAATGAGGGGCAATATCAATAAGACTTTCGAATATCTTAGGGATGTTCTGTTGTAAAACTAGCTGTACATATGTAGGGTAAAAGCTAGAAGAGATGATGCGGTAGGAGAGAAGACGCAGGCTTTACTTCTCTGGTTTGCCACGACGTGGCGTCATGGAAGTTAGTCGAGAACTAGAGAGATCAGAAGTGAACATATTGCAAAATTCTTCAGTTAATTTGTATGTTCTTCTGTGTTCTAGGAACACTTATACGCATCAGCGTGTGTTTTCATAACGTGAATTTTCGAAACCTTAGTAAATTTTTTATTTTTTTATAGTACTATATTAATTGCAATTGAAATGAAAGATTTCCAGCTGTGTTAAAGTTGGTGAACATATAGTGTTAACCAAGTTTCAGGTCGATCAGCCCATGTTACCTTCACAGAGAAGAGTTCTCCTACCTATGGTGCATAATCTATCCTACCATAGTAGGAAGACGGCCAAATGAGTGTATTTGTATTTTGTTTCTGGAATAAATGAGAATGTCTTTATTTTGAAAAAAATAACTTTTTTTTGCAGATAATAGTAGTTGAAATAATATGTTTTCTAAGAATTATCTCTTTAATGCATCGCCTATATTGTGATACAGGACATAATTTTGAAATGTGTATCATCTCTCCTAGCTTTACCCTATGTGTTTAGTGGTTTGCTGGTGTCTTGTGTATAGGTATTTATTTTATAAGTGATATAAGGGAGTAAAGGAATATGATTAGACCTAGATTGCGGGTTTGCTGTAGAAATTGTTAGACTGCTGGGTATGGATATGCATCCCGGATGAGTTCTTACAAATTAGAAACAGATGCAATGGACCATAGCTGCTGTGCTCCTTAAAAAATCCAGAAAATTTTTTTTAAAATCGCATTTCCGATTATCCGCTTTTCTTCAAATTCGGATTTTGACTTTCTATTGTAATTAATATTATACAGATGATAGAATTTTAAGGCACATTAGAAAAAAAGCCTAAATCCACGTCGCTGCCCCCTCCCCCCCAAAAGGCATTTAAAATTTATTTTCTCCCAAAATATTTTTCAAATAAAAGTTGTAGTTCTTTATACCGATTTATAGTTAATGTTTCAAGCCTTAAATTTATCATTTAAAATTAGATTTAGATATTAAAAGTACCTCAAATAAAAGGCACAGTGTTGAAAGTAAAGGCTAGCAGTTTTAAGATAGTTATTGACTATTTAATACGAAATACTTCTAAAAGATCGCGTCACACTAACATTTACAATCACATAAATATAATAAAAAATATTGATTCCTTTCTTGTGAAACGATAATAAACCTAGATAAGCTGTAAAAACAATAATTTAAAAACACTTACATAACAATGGGCAAGCTCATTATTTAAAGAAGAGTATGCGCACACTTACCTGCAACAAAAAGGAAATATATCTATTAATTAATTATAAAAAATTTAAAATATAATAATTTAATAGCTATTGATAAAATTAACAATATTTTTTACTGACTTTACAAAAATGTTATAAAACTTGTAATAATTTTAATAGCTCTATCGTCCTCCCCAGTGATTGGTGTTGTAAATGTTATCATTTCAATGAAAATATATCCATTAAATTGTAATTAGTAAGAGAGAGTAGTAGGACTGCTTCACACCAGATTATTTTTACTCTTTTCGAGTATCTTTTTTTTTTTTACCTTATTCTTAAGCCTGTTCCATCTTCGATATCAACTTGGAGCTAACATGGCCGGATTTCATGTCGTTTATTTGACAAAACTACAACGTATTTAGCTCCATTTTTGTGTGATTATCCACACTGGTATCAATTCAGTTTTTTTTTTTTTTTTTTTTTTTGAAGGGGTCATGTACTGCGACCATGAGGTGATCTATAGGAGCCCTCTGGTACCGTAGGTTTGCTCATCTGCAGCACCCTCTCCAAGTTGAGCACCCTAAGGAATCTCAAAATCTTGGAGGGTTCTAGGGTGGGTATTTCCCCCTCGCCCACCTTGGTAACATCCCAAGCTGTTGAATCTTCTTTGGATGACGGCATCGCAGTCGGTGAGGAGATGTATTGGGGTTTCTTTCATCTCCCCACAAAAATCTGCTTGTGCCATCATCTTCTAGGCCCAGCTTGCTCAGGTGTCCCCTGAGTCTGCAGTGCCCCGTAAGAATACAGATCTTGTTATTTACTCAGACTTTCGACCTTTCCTGGTTATAACCTCCAAGACAGACCTTGGGTCTGCCTCAGTCCCGGGAGAATGTCCTCAATTCAGTTACTTTGCATATATATGCATACATCAAATATATATATATATATAATATAATATACGTATATCTGTTGGGGTGTTGTAGGGTGTGTGTGGTGTGTGTGAATTTACGTTGTTTAAGCCAGTCAAAAAATTTTGGGTACGTATTGTTAGGAAACAGGATTTTATCCGTGATTGTCCTATTTTTGTAGCGATAATAAGGCGTAGGCCAACTTGAAAATGCCTTGATAAACCTTCCTATGATCGTCGATATGAGGATGCAAGTTGTACAATCTCAGTGTTTTTTCTTTTAACCAATCCTGAAGATGTAATCCTGAATAATCTCCCTATAATTAGAAGTGAGAAGGAGAGAATTAGAGAGAATGATTAGAAATTAACTAGATGAAATGCTGAACATTGTATAATGAACAGAACACACAAACTGCAAGGACTTTACAGTTAAATAGAAGTTAAGTAGCCAGAGAATAATAAAGAGGTAGACTGGCTGAGTAATAAGAAGGTAGTAGATATAGGTTGCTGACTGGGATGTATTGTTGTAAAACTGTCCTGAACTGTTCTGTTGTCGCTCTATTTATATGAATCGAACTCTCCCTTCTAGTCTGGCCTAGGTGGGGAATAACTAACTTTTGATTTATTTAATGTCTGCTTCTTCGCTCTTCAGATCCTATGAATCTTTAATGATTCACATAGCCTCAAGTGAATAAACAGCCTCAAGTCCTCTACCACCACCAAAGTTTTGTATCATTGACACTACCACAGCCCCGGGAAAAGAAGATCTAGATTTTGTTTATGAAAGAACAGTTTTAATTAGACAATCTTCAAAAACAATAACAAATGTAGTATTTAGGCAATTCAAGAAATATCACCATACAGTTTAAGGAAACAGTTTTTCGAAGACAGTTCAGAACGAATTCATCAAGCTACCTATCATCATCGATCAACAATCTCGCACAGACGCTGTCTCAGTCACTAACTCTCTTAAATCTACTTTAGTATTGCAGTCAAGTGTAATCTCTAAAAACCTAATAGAATGAGTAATGCGTTACTTTTATTCAAATGCCTACTAAACGACATTGGGATATATAGGAACACGAACATTTAAAGCGATAATAAGCAAATGGAGCAGGATGATTTACAAAGAGCGATAAAGGTATGGGTGACATAAAGTAGAACATTCAATAGCTCAACTTTCGGACCCCAGCTAAGCTGCTGGAGTGCCCAATTGCATTTATAAAAGTTAGTTAACATATAAGTGACCTTGTTGAAAACAACTTTTGATATTAGAATTCCAGAAAAGTCACTCAAGTGAAAGTGGGGAGGGAGGGCTCTATAAAACAATTGCCTTCATCATAATACTTTCATATTTGAGATTTAATATATATTATAAAAAAATATTTATTTTTAAAAAATTTTTTTTATGGACAGAGGTTGGCGGCCTTGTCTAAATGAAGTAGGTAGGTTAGTGGCTGCTTGCAACAACAATAACAATAACATGCAAAGAACTTGTGTGTGTGCGCGTTTATAACTGAAACTAAAGCAATAAACACACACATACACAATTTTATATATATATATATATATATATATAAAATAGGTGGCAGGTTAGAATGTGACCGTCCTCGACGGTTTTATATATATATATATATAAAATATAGGAGTGTGTGTATATGTATAAGTGTGGCCCACTTTCAGTACAGTGAACACGCCCCAATGATCAGTGACCAAGCGCGCCGATCATTGTTCTCCGAGTGGCCGAACCAGACAATCCAGCGGCTTACTTATCTGGCTCACAAACAAGCATAAAACATTACTTGACAGATTGACTATATTTTTATATCAAGGTTGCATGAGCCGAATATAAAAAAAGAGAAAGATTTTATATATATATATATATTTTGTGTGTGTGTGTGTGTATGTATGTATGTATGTATGTATGTATGTGTTTACATATATATACGAAAAACATTAATAAATATTATAATATAATCAGCTTGGCTTTTTATTTAACATAATTAATGATAATTTATAAAAAGATAATTTATTAAATGTATTTGGGTGATAAAATTTCAAATAACTATATTTAATTGGACAATATGATGAAATATAATGGCTCTCTTAACGGTTTCCATGACATATTTAATAAAGATTTTTTATAATTTAATAATTTAAAGATTTAAAATATAAATAATGGTTAAGTTTTGGCAATCATCGTTAACGATTACAAGCGAAACGATGGGGGGGGGTTAGAAAGGTAAGGGGGGGTTAAAGAAAAATCTTTTCAATTTTAAAAAAAAGTTTATTTTTCTGGTCACCTTCCACAGGAATTATCAAGTTGAGGTAGACAGTTGCATGGTAGAAGGAGATAACCACACAATAATCTGAGGAAGGAGACTAAGGGTAAAGATGATACGGCGCTTCTAACGCAAGCGTTTCAGAGTCGGCGACCGACTCGATATGTCATGTACTATATCATAATGGTGTAAAACATACATAGCGGTGCTGACCGTTTCCTTTCGTGCGGCGGTTTTTGAAAACACCGTCGATAGGTGACTTGAAGAGTGTTTAAACATGTTCAGATGGCTCTGTTCGGACGCTGTAGATTCGTTTTGTTTAGGAATGGCTGTGAGTGGGGGCTGAAGACTGGTGTGGCTCTAACCATTTATAGGGGCGTAATAGAGAATGTCGCAGAGTACGCAGCTGCCTATTGGGCCGACAAGCTTGACATGTAGTCGTACAGCGGCACTCTGTTGCGGATGCAAAGAGCAATTTTATGCTCTGTAACAAGGGCCTACGCGACATCATCCACGGCTTCCTTACCGGTAGTCGCTGGTGTGTTGCCGCTTGATCTCCCTGAGATGAGAGCCCTTACCTATAAGTTTAAAAAAGGGGTCATGATTGTCCTCGATGGTGAGGAGCTGTCCAGTCAGATGCCTACTACTCTTGCAAGGAATAAGATCCGAGAGTATGAGATTGAGAAGTGGCAAAGACGCTGGGATGAGGCCGAAACAGGAAGAATCACTTATGAGTTCTTCCCAAATTTGCATCACAGGCTATCGATACGATGGCTGGAGCTATCCCAAACCGCAACGCAATATTTCACGGGCCACGGGGAGTTCAATTCTAAACTCAATGAGTTGGGTTTGAAAGATTCCCCGAATTGCGAGTGCGGTGAACGGGATACAGTGCATCACGTTCTCTTCCGATGTTCTCTCCTCGACGAGGCAAGAATCCAAAGAATTCAAGCTAAAGGGGGGGGGGGGGCAGGAATTGGCAGGGAGAATGCAAAGGTTAGTGAAAAGTGCTCCAAATTTCGAAGACTTTGTTCATTTTGCTAGAGAAGTAGCGGGAATGCGCCGGACTAGACGAATATGTAGAGGTCCGCCTTCACGTGGCAGGGATAGAAACTTGCCTACATAGTAGGCAAGGCTAAGTGACCATAGGCACCGGTTTTGGCGCTATGCGCTAGGTATGGTGGCCAGGAGTGTGCTGAATTTTGAATTTTTTGTTTAGAAATGGTTGGAGAAAAAATTTGATGCAGAAATGCTAATAAACGAAGTAGAAAATCGACCGGCACTTTAGGATATAAGAATAAATGAAGACTGCGATAGAGTTATAAGAAGAAAATGTTGTTAGCTTTTCTTGACAAATTGTGAGTAACTCAGCTAAATTACTTCGCGACATCCTAGTGAAGTTGAAAAATTTTTCATCGTCTCTTTGTACTTCAGCAAACAACGTTTGAAAATCCCGTTTTTGTTGCCTTTCTTTGTTAATTGGATGTACCCACATTCTTCTTTCTTTTTTTTTTTTTTATAAATTTTCCAATGCTAAATACAATACTGACAAATACACCACAGCTACAGCGTCCATACTGCAAACCGCATCGATCCCTGCACAAATCGCTTAATAAAACACAGCTCGGTGTGGTTTGTTAGAACGTTATTCGCTTCGGGTGAAACCATTGTGTCTGTCATTACCCTAAAAGTGTCCGAAACGTAGGAAAATTAAAATTCTTTTTTAAAGTTAATAAGAATTTCTTTCTTTTTTCTTTGGCTCCTACCAACCAACGTTTTGTTTGTATATGATTTATATTTCGCAAAAGTGTCTAAATTCGTCGCTTTCATAAGAAGTAACGTCAACAGATGATGACTCGACAGTGGATAAACTTGTGATTCCGGTTGACGGATGCTGTCCGAAACGATCACCATGGAGTAATCCAAATAGAATATTGAATTTTAACATTATAGGGGCTTTTTTTTTAGTTCTTCATTTAAGCAGCTCACCATCTTCTCACAAAAACTCACACACACACATACATAGAGTCTGGTGTGAAACACTCATACGACTTTCTCTTACTGCGCCGGTTACATAGTTAGAACCAACAAACTTCATTCAAACTTATTATTACTTCCTCTTACTCCTAGTAAGAGGAAGTATTATTCTAATCGTGTCGAAATTTTCGATATCGAGTTTTCACCGGAAATATCCGTTTTGAGGTCCGCTGAGTCCAAAAAAGTGGTTTTTTGGGCAAATGATCGGATGAGTGCAGTGGGTTGTCGGCAGTCTAAAATGCTCATTGTGGGCCCGGACGGAGCTTTGAGTAGCGGGATCCGATTTCTTTCACGGACCTCCCTCAGACATTTGGTTGGATTCCTCACTGGGTATTGTGGTTTAAGGGAGACATCTCTATATAATGGGACTCGTGCCTGACCTCTTTTGTAGAGTTTGTGAGACTGAGGAGGAAACACCCATGCATCTGATGACGAATTGTTTGGGTTGTGAGGAGATTAGGTTTAGGACCTTCGGCCGGAATAGGATAACGGTAGAGGAGCTTAAGCTGTGTCCTTTTAAGGTTTTGGTCCGATTTGTTCGGTCTGTGGTGAAAGTTAGATGGTTTAAACCTGAGCCTGGATTTTCGTTCTAGTCCCAGTGGTTGTTATTCTTTAGGGGTAGCTATATGAGCCCTGGGAGGCTTTGGATAGCGTAGGGTTTGCCTCCCGTTTTGTGAATAATAATAATAATAATAATAGGCAAATGATCGGTGTGTGTGTGTGTCTGTATATATATGCATGTATGTATGTGAACAGCATAGCTTAAAAACGAAAAACCGTAGAAAGTTAAAACTTGATATTACGTTTAGGTATCACCATGGTTATCTGACGGTGCGTTATCTGTCAAAATTCCTCAACCGGAAGTACCACTTTACTAGTTGGTTTTTTTACGTTTTTGCGATTTTCTCAAAAATGGCTCAGACGATTTTTTTTTTTTAACTTGGTATATCAACTACACATACAAAGGAGCTACAACTTTTATTTGAAACATTTCTACGGGAAAATTCATTTAAGGGCAATTTTAAGGAAGGGGTGGAGTTACAGCTTTCCTCTAATGTGGTATCATAGTTGATTTATACAATTCTATCATCCAAACAAAATTAATTAGAAATACATAGATGGCCAAAATTCTAAGTCTTAAGAAAATTAGTAAGCCAGAAATGCGCTTTTACTGAAACAGTTTTTTCAGTTTTCGACGAATTTCGTTATATTTGGTACACAAACTATATAACATTTGTCAATTATAATTTTGAGGTCAGGAGTAAGAAAAAGTTGTGTGAGTGTTTCACACCAGATTTTTTTTTTACTAAATGTCTAGTAGCCTTCAATTTTTTTTAATTACCCCCCCCCCAGAACCTTTAAAATTCAATTTTCTTAGATGAAGTTTTTCAAAAACAAAAATTATAGATCTCTGTATGCAAACTTAGTATCTAATCTTTAATGTAGCCCGTTGATTAGCGCAGAAAATCGCGAATTAACTGGAAAAAAAAAACTATTCAGAAAAGTAGTATTTCCGGTTGACCGTTCGAGTTGAAAAACTAGAACTGCCAAATCTACTGATTGCACTTAAAGAAGAAATATTAGAACTTTCTGCGATTTTTTGTTTTTGAATTATGGCCCCCACCCCCACCCACACACATTTATAAAAACTATTTTTTTTTTGCCTTAGGGGACCTCAAAAACATATATTACCGGTGAAAACTCTATATCGAAAATTTGACATGAACGCAATATATGTACTTCCTCCTCTTACCAGCAGCAACTAAAAAGAAAGTAAAAATCTGGACCCTCTTTCTCTTACTGTAATTTACATTGTTATTATTGACAAATTTCCTTTAAACTTGGCATTTTTACTAAATATAATTACATATTACATTAACTTACATATTACATTAATATATTCAATATTACAATAACTCAGAATAGCTTAACTAAAAATGACACATGAGGGAAGCATGACTTTCAGTTCCTCCCCATTACTCCCACCACTAAAATCTATGTTTTCCAGAAAAGTGTATCAAACAAAAAAATTACAGATCTATGCCCATATCGTCCTGAACAAGCCGCTTGAACAGGAAAAGCTAGAGCTCTTGAAATCCTCCAGGTCAGAGGTCCTCACCCTGTATCCTTCTGTGATGGATGCAAGAAACATAAAAATATATTTAATTTGAAAAAAATAAAAAATATTAAGAATATGTGGACAATTCCCTTGCAAAAGGACATTTCAGGTAGAAGACTACTATTGTCTTTTAGAGTTCATGAACTTGATAGCATTGTCCTACCCCTTCTTCTCACATGGGAGGATTTGAACGAACAATTAGAAGACATTCCTTCAAGACAGTTTTTGTTGTAGACACCGAGGAGAACACATCAGGACTGTGCTAGTTTTAAGTTATAACATAAGAGTTTATTCCGACTAAATTCAGTAAATTAATTAATATTACTGTGTTATTGAATAACATTTAAATATCTTCAAAGAATATATTTAATTTAATCTACCAGTGTTTTCTCAAAGTAATTATTCTTATTACTTCTCTCTTAAACATATATACTTACTAGCCCTTTTACTAAACCGCTCAAGCCACTACAAACACACAAACACACAACATCACCAATCACATTACACTTCCTAATAAAAAGTTCTTTAATACTATTCAGACTTGTGTAATCTTCAATCTCTGTTTAGAACGATGCGGTACGGGCCATCAGAACGAACCCCGGCGGCACTATTTACAACAGATTAACACAACATTTGGCCTATGCAGACGATGTGTTGATTATAGCGCGGAGTAAAGCGGCTCTGCAGGGTTCTTTTCAGGAACTGGAAGAGGCTTGTAAGGAAACATGGTCTGGAAATCAATGAAGTAAAAAGACCAAATACATGCGAACTTCGCGAAAGCCCAGTCGCGTAGGGAAGGACAAATCCAGTTAAGAGATCACAGCTTCCCAATGTGAGCCAGAAATAGAAAATCGACCGGCACTTTAGGATATAAGAATAAATGAATATAGCGATAGAGTTATAAGAAGAAAAATGTTAGCTTTTCTTGACAAATTGTGAATAACTCATCTAAAGTACTTCGCGACATCCTCCTAGTGAAGTTAAAAAATTTTTCATCGTCTCTTTGTACTTCAGCTAACAACGTATGAAAAAAATGCCCTTTTTGTTGCCTTTCTTTGATAATTGGGATTCTTCCTTCTTCGTTTTAGTTTTGGTTATAAATTTTCCAATGCTAATACAATACTGACAAATACACCACGTCGTCGTCGAAATATACCGCAATGCTAATACAATACTGACAAATACATCACGTCGTCCACACTGCAAACCGCATCGAGCACTACACAAATCGCTTAATAAAACACAGCTCAGTGTGGTTTGTTACCGGCTCGTTAAATACTTTGGTTGAAACCGATGTGTAATCCTCCAGAGGTTTACCCTGTATCCTTCCTAATAAAAAGTTCTTTAATACTATTCAGTCCTGTGTAATCTTCAATCTCTGTTTAGAACGAGCGGTACGGGCCATCAGTACGAACCCTGGCGGCACCATTAACACAACATTTGACCTATGCAGACGAAGTGTTGATTATAGCGCTAACTAAAGCGACTCTGGAAGGATTCTTTTCAGGAACTGGAAGAAGATTGTATGGAAACGTGGTATGGAAATCAACGAAGTAAAAAGACCAAACACATGCGAACTTCGCGAAAGCCCAGTCGCGTGGGGAAGGACAAATCCAGTTGAGAGATCACAGCTTCCCACCAATGTGCAGCGATTTTAAATATCTAAGGATCGCTCATAAATAACAATAACGATATTATCGTAGAAATCAAGGCGAGAGTATCGTCAGGAAATGCCTGTTCGCGGTTCAGAAGGTTCTGCGGTTCAAGGATTTATCCTGCAAGGCTAAAATGATTGCCTATAAAACTATTATCAGACCCATCGCCACTTATGCAAGCGAAACGTGGGTGCTCAATAAAAAAGAACATATGGATCCTCGGTGTCTGGGAGAGAAAAACATTAAGAAAGATATTTAGCCCGAAGTGCGTGAATGGCGACTGGAAAAAATAAGAAGAAATGAAGAACTGAGGGACTTGTTTGAAGAGCCGGATACAGTCGCCCAAATAAAAAGAAAGGAAGGTTGAGGATGGTTGGGGTATGTGGAAAGGATGCCTGAGGGGAGATTACCCCGAAAATTATTAATTGGGAAACCAGAAGGCAGAAGAACTCGAAGGCGCCCTAGATGGTTGGATGACGAGGAGGAAGACCTCCGTCGGGTTGGAGTGAGAGGATGGCGCCACAAGACCGCAGACCGAAACGAATGGGGAACTTATTTTTGTAGCTCCACACTCTTCTATTTCCAGTCCCTAGTGCCCTTTCTTTTCAATACCCACCCTGGTCTGCTATTCTCTTCAACAGCTCCCTTCGCCATTCTCTCGACCACTACATGGAAAGGTGTGTGTGTGTGTGTGTGTGTGTGTGTGTGTGGTAGAGGACAACCTACAAACCGACAGGAGGACAATATAGAACTATCCTTCAACCCCACTCTTTTAATTAATAAGCTGGAATGAAATATAGCCAACATTAAAATAACAGCTATTCAGTATTTATAGATTAAGTTGTTAAAATTATAATCCAGTAGTTTGTGAATGAGACGGGGTGCTTATAAAAAGACAAGCAGACAGACGAAAATTCTGAATAGTTACTCATTTCTCATTAGAACAAATAAATCTCTTAAAAAGCTATTAAAATCCATTAAACAGAAAAAATATGAAACACTGAAAAACAGACAGAGAAAACTTTGACTGGTTAAATGGAAGGACTATATTTTTTAATAGAAAAATGTTGCATAAATTAATGGATGGCCCATTTTGCATAAATTAATGGATGGCCCATTTTATGACTATCTTAGTCATAAGCTTGGTCATAAAATGTTTAGGATATTGGAGAACAATATTTGAGACATGTGACAGACATTCATTTTCATCCATTTTATTGCTTGTATCATAGTCTGTGATCAACTTCAATTACCGCCCCCTCCTGCCATCTGGGATGATTGGTTATTGAAAGATGAAAAACACCTGAGTTCCTTCCCCTAAACATTAAAACCGGAAAGAAAAAAAAAAAACAAAATATAATAAAGTAAAAATAAAATTAAAAAAAAAAAAACAGAAAGTAATCTAACGCATGTAACATGGGGTGAGTAAGCTATAAACAGCTGTTTTTATAATATAAATAGATATAAACACGTGTTTGTTATTTGGTGATAATGTGCAAGACGATGGCAATTGGGGGAATGTTTGTAAGTTTTGTTAGTAATTGTTTGTGAGGAAGTGAAGCGGAACACAGGTGTTTGTTACTTGTACACCACTATGCCACACCTTTTCTTATAATATCTCCCTCCCTCCCTTCAACCATTACAAACAACTCTCGTTATCCAATTATTACCAAACAAATATTATTAGCTATAATAATTATCAGCAAATGTAGTGAACATTTCTAATTATTGTAGATTGCTAAATTAGGCTCTTTGGAGAATAAGTGGAGTTTATTTTAAACACTCACATGACTTTCTCTGAACGCAGTTAATTATATAATTATAACTGATATTTTGTTTTTCAAACTTGGTATTTGATTTTTTTTAGTAAATACGGCTCAGCAAAAAATACAACGAAATTTGAAATCAAATCATAAGATTGCTAAAAATCACCTAAATAAATACATTTTACAGAAAAATGTATCAAATAATAGTGATATATATGCTTAGATCTGTATAGACAGCTTCCAGAAAAATGTATAAAAAAAAAATCTTAAACTTTATTTCAATTTAGCGTGCTTCATTTTGTGGTCAACGAATGGACGGACGTTCGCCCAATCTTCAGGATTCCTTGATAAACCGTGCACATACTTTTGTTTGTACAGGCCAAAATCCATGTATAAACTCCGTTAAATTTTAAAGAAAATCATTGAAGTACTTTTCGAAAATATAGCAACAAAAATAAAACGATAAAACCGGGGGCCACTCCCGGGAGTTTTTGGGAGTAGCACAGTGGATCGTGTAGTTCGCTGTGTATTGGGTCTCCCTCGGATGTATTAGGGAGAAGCAAATTAGATCGTGTAGATCGCTGTGTAGATCGCCCTTTTAGGGAGTTTTAGGGAGTAGCACAGTAGATAGTGTACGTCAGTATGTATTGGGTCTTCTCAGAAATTTTACGGAGAAGCATACTAGATCGGGTTTGGGCTCCTCTCGGGACTTATAAGGTGGTAGCACAGTAGAAATTTGTACACTCGACTTTCATCGAAATCTTCGGTGTCGTATCCGATGATGATGTCTAAAGTATATAAAGTTTCCTGAAGGCGCTGAGTTTATGTGCCTTCACTTCCAGGGTGATGTTAGAATGTTCTAAAAGACTAGAAAAGCTTTCTTCTCTGAAGGATATGCTTCTAGTCTGGGTGCCAGGTCACATGGGAATTATTGGGAATAAGGAGAAGAATAGGTTTGCCAAATTAGGTGCCTCTCTTCCTTTCATTGGTCCCGAGCCTGCTGTCGGTGTGTCTTCTGGCACATGTCCGTCAGGCTTTCAGACATAGAGAGCTTCACAGCATTCTTATGGATGAGCTCAGTTGATTTTCGGCAGTCCAAAATGCTCATCGGGGGTACGGGCAAGGCCATTAGTGAGGCGTCGCTGTGTTATTCACGGAACTCTCTCAGGCATCTGGTTGGATCTCTTACTGAACATTGTGGTTTAAGGAGACATCTCTACATAATGGGACTCATGCCGGATCCATTTTGTAGAGTCTGTGAGACAGAGGAGACAACGCTCACTCATCTGATGACTGATTGCCTGGGTTGTGAGGAAATTAGTTTTAGGACCTTTGGTTGGAATAGGATGTCTGTGGAAGAGCTTAGGCCATTTCCGTTTGAGGTTATTGCCCGATTTATTAGGACTGCGGTGAATCTTAGATGGGTTAGATCCGAGTCTGGATTTTTGTTCTAGACAGGTTTGTTGTTGTTTTTCTTGGGGTAGCTATATGGGCTCAGTGGGGTTTTGGACAGGGTTTGGTCCCTCCCCACACACAAATAATAATAATAATAATAAATAAAGTTTCGAGTGGAAGATTGTTCTTGATATATGGTAGAAGAGTATAATGAGGTTCGGTCTTAGAAAATGCAACAACTATGATTTTATCAACGTTTCTATAAAAACACACATCAGTGTTTAATTTGTTTAAATAAAATATGATTTTTTTCACACACAAAAAATGCCTTTTTTTTATAACAAATTATGATGATATAATTTTTGGAGGTTTTCCACTTATACTTTGTTCAATTTTAAGGGTCATATTTTAATTATTAGTATAGTTTTTTTTTTCAATGATTTCAAAAAGACAATAATATATTTATCGAAACGTTGATAAATGCTTTTCTACTATAAAGTTTTGAGCCTAATTCAAGTTTAAGATAATTTGTTTGTACTTAACACGCACACAAACATCATTTCTCTAAAAATATTTTTTCATACACAGAGGGCGGCGCCCTGGCATTAAAACATGTGTTTCTGAGTGAAAACGTTCTCAAGAGTATGAGCAGAGGGAGTTTTTGAAACGTACTATGAACATCAACACCGGCAAAAACCAAGTGCATGGTGGTTTCAAGGACGGAGAAAAAGAAGCGGAAAACAATAAATGGTAGAGAAATCGAGCAGGTTCCCAGTTTCAAGTACCTAGGAAATGACGTTAGCGAAAGCGGAAGGTTAAAGAAGGAAATAATGCTAAAAGTGGCCGCTGCAGGGAGGCTGTACTTCGCTATCAATAGAAAATTCCTCAGCAAGACAGAATGTGGCCAAGGACTCAAAAATGACTGTGTACCGCTCCACTTTCGTGCCCACTTTTGAGCGCCACTTTCGGCTACGGAGGTGAATCATGGTCCATAAAGGAATCTAATCGTAGTCGCCTGCAGGCTACAGAGATGAGGTTTCTTCAAAAAGGTGAGGGTAAAACAGAATCAGGACCACGTTAAAATGCGAACCGCTCGATCAAATAATTGAGACAGCGCAGCTGAGGTGGTTCAGCCATGTAAGCAGGATGGAGAAAGATCGGTTTCCTAGAAAGGTGATGGAGGCTATGATTGCTGGCAAGTGACTCAGAGGAAGAAGAAGGATAAGTTGGCTGGATAATGTCTAAAGAGGAACCAGGGGAGAACGCGGAGTAGGATGGGCAGAGTCCAAAAAATAAAGACAGATGGCGCTCCTTTTGTCAAACCTTTACATCGCAAGCTAGATGAGGTCAAGACTAAGAAGAAGATGTACTGAATTTCGGAAATATGAAACTATCCGAAATACTTACTCTTCCAAGCTGTAAGTTATAATATTCCGGATTCATGAGGTGTATCTAAATATTTTGTTTTATAAAGCACTCATTTTAAGCACACTCTGGTGTTTCTGAGACATCATATTCCACCGAACTATTTGTAAAGGCAGGAAGTTAGTGGTGATAAATGAAGAAGAACAGAGAGCACTTACTTAAAGTAAATTT
>JAAEAF010010819.1:12310-22729 GCA_011037195.1 Triatoma infestans | reverse complement strand
GTGAAGATGTGGAGAAAGAATTTTTAAACATACACATTTTTTGTTGCAGATTTAAGACAAGAAACTGGTAACTTCTAATTTCCTTTTTTTTTATGTTTCTGCTATGTAACAAATGTGTATGTTTAAAAATTCCTTCTCCACATCTTTACGACTATCTACATATATATTAAAGCCTTGATAAAGACAGGAAATTCTGTCGAAACGTTGGCATAATTGAAGGTTCTTTCTTGACCGATCCTGCACACAAATTTTTTTCATAAATAAAAAAAAAGAATTGTACGAATAATAATAATAATAAATGTTGAAGGGGAAGGATTTGAGGTTCGGGCATCAAAAGCACTCTTTTTTAAATATACGGACGTTTCGGAAAATTTATTGCCTTCTTGCCGGGTTGTAAAAAGGTGTAAAACCTTACAAATCAATAAAATAATAGAATTCAACAGAAATTGAAACTTAAATACATATTTCCGAATTATATCTCTGGAATATTTGAGTTTAAGTTCATATTTTCTGTTGATTCTATTATTTTATTGATTTATATTTTAACCTTTGTACAGACCCTGAAGAAGGCAATAAATTTGCCGAAACGTCGGTAGAAATTTAAAAAAGAGTTCTTTTGTATGACCGAACCTCAAAATCCATTTTCAACATTGAATACCACGGTCGTAACGAACACCAAAAACAATAATAATAATAATAATTAAAATATAACACAACATTGAACAGTTATTAATAAACGAAACTAATAAATGAAAAAACTCCAAAAAACATATCAACATAATCTGTTATACAATGAGTAAAGCAGTCTAACAGGTCGCGTACTTAAACATATCTGGACTATCTTATTTTCATATCCCGACGACCTCAACACTTGGTATTGCCAAAGAAAAACTCAATTTTGAAAAAATTCCACTCGATCGTAATTCTTTCATTTTTGATAGCAGTAAGAGAAAGTAAAAAAAAAAAAAAAAAAAAAAAAAATGAAATGAAATAGAATGCAGTTCGGAGATAATGAGTTAGTAATTTGATGATGTAACCAGAACTAGTACGTAGATGTTGGGGAACTGTGCAGCAGCACTGATGTCAAGATATGAAGGAGTGAGAGGGAATAAGAGATCAGATTCTGTGTTGGTAACACTGTATACTGTACATATTACGAGCTACTACCACTACCTCATTTACCAACTCACTAATATAGTATTGATCTATATAGCCGTACTTTTTACACACAAACTGGTGTTTTATATATATATATATATTGTATAATAAAACTAACCTTTCTCTGTTTATAACACAACATATAACACATTTACTTTATCCTATTACATATATATATATATATATATATATTAATACCTCTGCAACTACTAATGTAGTGCGATCCTACTAGGTCAGCGTGTGCACAGTTTTATAAAACTCCATTTACAACTCCTCCTACCTTTTGTTTTTGCTTCTTTTTTTTTATAACTTACATCACTTTCATCATAAGTACATACCACAGTTATAACGGATATTCTAGAGTATTCAAACAGAACTGTCTGCCATGACCAAATATACTATTAGAATTTAAATTCCTGGTTCAGATGCACTAAAAATGCTTTTTTAACACTATAAAACTGTTATTTACTTATTTATTTTTAATTTCAACCTATAACATAAAATTGCATCAAGAAAATATGAAACATATTACATAAGTTGAACCTGTTATTTAGAAGAAGTCACTCAAATGTGGGTTAAAGAAATAGAAAAAAAAAATACTTTAATGATTAGAGAGATTTATCATAATATTTTGGAAAGAAATTTGTTAGAATTCATTATTAATATAAATTACGATTTTTGCTAAACGGATTACACCATATGAATTCCATGTAAAGCTACGAATATATTTTTCCATATTAAATGAAAATTGTTATTTTTAGAAAGATATTCATTTTCTTCTCTTAAAGAAGGAAGAATAAACAAAAAATTATCTCTATAAAATAAAAAGTAAAGTAATGCCTATTTTTTTCAGGCGGGCTTAACGTCCAACTACCAAGGATGGAAAGCGGAAGCACGTACTTTACTAATAACATTTTTTAAATAAATAAAAAATTTAGTAGTTATACGCTGGACTCGAACTGGCGACCTCCCAGTTACAAGTCCATGCTCATAACCACTACACCAACACCCGCCCCAAAAAATGATCTATAAAATTACATCACTTACGGTACTGATATATTCTAAAGTATTTGCAATAAAAAAGAAGATATAAGAAAAGTTTTTTTATATAAAAAACATAAAATCTGGTGTAATAAAAATTCACACGTGTTTTTTTACGCATTTCTAATAATTGTAACATTTTTTCTTTAAACACCATTTTAGTTGGGGTGGACTAATATTATTGTTATTTCTTGTAATTATTGCTATTACTTGTTATATTTAGTTTACAGAACACCATTTTACAAAATTTAAATAACGTATCTATATAGAGAAAAAACATTTTATTTCAATAATTAAAATAAGTGTGGCCGCTCAATGACATTGAGTCGTTGAAACACGGCATACTGATCAATTCAGAGAACAATGGCAGAATAAGAATAGTTTGAAAGTTTTTTATGAGAAAGTTCATTTAAGGGACTTTTGAAGAAAAGGGAGGTTATGCTTTTCTCAAACGTCTTTTAAAAGTTTAGATTTCCCTATTCATGTTAAGGCATCTAGTAAAAATCTGTGTGAAACATTCACACAACTTTCTCTTACTCCAGTTCTGAAAATTATAATTGACAAATTTGTATAGTTTGTAAACCAAATTTAATGAAATTTGTAGAAAACTGAAAAAAAGTGTTCAGTAAAAGCGCACTTCCGGTTTACTAATTGCCTTGATAATCGGAATTTTGGTCATCTATTTATTTCTAATCAATTTTCTTTGGATGATAGAATTGTATAATCAAGTGTGCCAGCATTTTAGAAAAAAAAAACATAACCCCATCCCTCACCTAAAAGTGCCCTTAAATGAATTTTCCCAGAGAAATGTTTAAAATAAAAGTTGTATCTCTTTGTATGTGTAGTTTATATACCAAGTTTGAAGAAAATACTAGGAAGAGTAAGAGAAAGTAAAAATTCTATTTTTGAGGGAAATCAGTCTTTTATAACTATAAAAATTGCATTAAGAGAAAATGTACAAGATTTTTTGTCTTGTTTTAATATCCTGATATAATTACTTGTAAAGGAGAAATTACTTTCTCCATCAAACAGCAAGAGAAAGTAATATACCTATTTATTTTTGCAAAACTGCATTTTGCTGACCTAGTCAACTAATTGACTATTGTGGATTATTTTACAACTCATTCTCATTTGTTTAAATATTTATGGCTAAAAATGACGTATTAAGCTTGGAGTTTATATTTTAAGAATTTCACTTATGTTTTTCAGATAAATGAGTCGGAAGTCTCTCATTCCTTCCAAATAAAGCACATATTGACTGACGTAACATTTTTTTTTTGTTAAGAAGGAAGAAGGAGGAGAACATAACAAACCTGTCGAAGTTGGGATAGACGGACAAACCATTACAAAAGTAACCAGAACAATTTATCAGTTAAGGTTAAAACTCTACTTGAAATAAAAATATACAAGAAGTTATTTTCTTGATTAACTTGTTACTAACCATTCTTTTATTTTTTTAGCATGTCAAAAATAAATTCTTTATTTTTATTATTTTGGACAAAAAAAAAAAAAAAAAAGAAAATGAAAAAGAGTATACAATGATAAAAGATATAACATGTGAAAGTATAATTCTTGGTAACTTTGGGTTTGTGTTTTAGATGTGCGAAGAGATTATTTTAAGAAATCGGGTCATTGAAAAGAAATCCGGAAATGAAAGGATTTAAAAAAGACGTTAGGTTAATATTTTGTCTGCAAGTATATTAAATTAATGTAGATAATTAAATGAAAAAGTCAGCATCCTGTCTTGGAATTTAATTATCTGGTAGAGTTTTGTGTTTTACAGAAATGTTTATTGTAAGGAGAAGTTTATTAAGGCTTGTTTCCTACTTTAGTATTTTCTTGCATCTTCCTGTAATGTAATCCACGTTTCAAAAAAAAAAAAATTGATAGAACCATACATTGTTTGAAGTGCTACTTTAAAAAAGAAAGCCAAAACTTTCGTGCTTTCCCAGAACTTCCAGTAAATCAATTTACCTAGGAAAATGTAAAGAAAAATTTGGGGGTTTGTTTTCAAGAAAACTGCAAAAACTGAAAACTTAATTTAGTAAAGTCGATTCTCAGTTTGATGCATTTTGACCAAAACTAGTCAAGTATGAACTTAGATCAATTTTTTTTTTATATTATTTTGATAACTTGAGCGTTTTTGAGATATTTTGTTCACCTACACATATAAACCGCCAAAAACTTCTTCTTTTTTTTGGACTCACTGGACCTCGAAACATGTATTTCCGGAAAAAAACTCCATTTCAAAAATGTGACAGTAAAATTTGCTCTCCATTGGTGGTATCAAAAAAAATTTAGGTTCCATAGGGTTTTGAAATAATAGAGTAATATAGTAAATGACTTTCAATTTAATCTGATCTAATTTTCAGTGCCTTCATCTGAGAATAAATCAATTGGAGCCCAGTCTGTTCTGGCGGAAATTACTGTTATCATATCAACTCTCTCTAACAGGAAGTGCCATACCTCTTTTGGCCTCCTCGTAACTGAGAAGGGGGTAAGGAATTATTATTAAATATGGAGGATGGGTCTGGCAATGCTGGATAACATCTGGTATTTTATCTATCGTAGCATGCATATTTCTTTTATCACTCACCGGTTTCGGATTTCCATACATCGTCAGAGTAAATTTATCAAGTTCATGTAGATAGATATTCACTTCAACGCAATGTTTCTGTTACACTCGACACTTGTTGGCTTGTTGTGGTTGTAAATATGCAGGAGGTTATAAGGTTATGTGTGTATTTAATGACAAAATGGAATTATTATAAATTACGATTAAACATTAAGAAAATAGTGTATAATAAATGACAACATGTTTTGTAGGATACTTTATAATTAAATTTTAATAGTTATGTTAACTATTAAACTATATAGCTCAGTGTTTTATCAACTATTAAAATTTAGTTATAAAGTATCCTTCAAAACAATATTTATATATAGTATTTTCTAATGTCTAATCATAATTTATGATAATTCTATTTTGGCATTAAACAAACAACACAAAGAAACATAATCTTATAACCTCCCGCACATACAATCCCGCCAACAAGTGTCGAGTGTAACAGTAACATTAAGTTGAAGTCACCCTCTACACGAACTTGATACCTTTATTCTGACGGTGGATGAAAATCTGAAAGCGGTTAGGAATAAAAGAAATATGCATGCTACGATGGATAAAATGCCAGATGGTAAGGAATTATGTTTAACACCTTCGACTTACGGGGTAATACTAAACATGAGTAGTTCATGACTTTTCTTTACTCTCTCTCCCTGCCGTTGCAGTGACGCTCTCGAGAAATAAAACAGAAAACCCCCAGGTACGATGTTTTTAAATCTCCGATGGGAATGATCATGGAACGTAAAAGAACAGACGAGAACCCAGATCATAATATTATGTGGCCTGGATTTGGGTAAATGCCAGAGATAATAATTTCGATTACAAGAAATTTTGCGCCAAATTTGAAAAATCGTCTGCATCATTTCTGCAGCAAGAAACCCATCATCATACATAAACGTTTCCTTAAATGACAAAACCTTGCAATTGAGGCAGTTATTTTCCTTAATTTACTCTTCCCAATTGACCTGCCGATGCCAGAGTTTTTGATTAATTCGCCTATAAGTTTGTAGAAGGCAGGGAGAAAGAAATTATGCTCAACACCTCCAATCCAAGATCGCAAAAAATAGGAAAGATAGGCGCGTAATCTGGACCACATCACGTAGAATATAGTCTTTTAGATCTTTCTAAATTGAAGTTTTAAATAGAACTATTTTTTTTATTTTTTTTATTAAATCATAGATCATTATATTCATTAGAAATATTACACCAAAATTACTCATTATTAACAGCAATTCAACTTTTTCAACAATATAATTTCTCTATTCAGTTAGTTCAAAAAAAATAAACAATATAATAAGTACTATAAATTACTGATGTCACTTAAGATTGATGTAAGATATAAAGAAATAAAAAATAAATACATAAAAAAAATGTGCGCAGTTGTAAAACGAACATAGTTACACTGTTAATAAAAATGGGGCCATACATGCCGTCCAGTAATTACAAGATTATTTCGCCGTCTTGTTCCTTTCACCTGGACAACACAGGTTGTGTACACCCGCCAACTAAGGTACATCCTGATTGCAACAGTTTACATATTGCACTTGCTCTTATTACTACTATCTTACTGATATTTAGCTTTCTCTTCCTGTTATAAGAGAAGATATTTGCGATCTTGTGAAATTGGTTTTTCATCCATTTTTTTGAGGCCCAAAATCGCATCCGGCCAAAATCTGTACATTGGAAGTGCGATTTTATTGAACAGTTTGTCGCGATTTTCTTTAAAGGTTTAATATTTACAAACTAAACATTATAAAATTACAAGTATTTACGTATTATATGCTTATAACAAAAAATATAATTATTTAGATATTACAAAATGTTTGTTGTAATTTCAAACGTTTAGAAATATAATTGATAGAGAAAAATTACTTGTTCACGTTACAGTTTGTTGACCAGGTTGTTTTGTGTCGACCAGGTTATTTTTGCATCCGATTAGTTTGATGTGGAATATATACTAAGAAAATTAATCGAAGAATATTGCAAAGTGGGGAGTGGAAGTCAGTGTAAGTAAAATAGAATATATGGCTTTCAACCCACTTACTGACATGCTCACACAAAATAGGGGAGCTTGAGTAGCAACATCTTAATTTTAAATACCTCGGCTTCATGATATCAAAAGAAGGTGACACAGATAGGGATATAGAGATGATCATCCGAGGTAAAACAGCTTTCCTTGCTAACTAAAAAGAGAATATTCAACTCTGTACTGCTAAACTATGGTCGCTGAAGACAAATATAGTTTGCGGAAGCTTTTTACAGACGAGATGGATTTGTGGAAGCACTGCTGTGGTATTTTAAAATTGCAACATGTTCGGAATACCGAAGTAAGGCGCTTCGCAATTGTAGAAAACAATATATTTTACATACCATTGAAATGAGGAAACTTCCTGAAGAATGGGAAGTGAGCGCCAAAAAAGCTGTTGGTATACTGTCAAACAGGAAGAAGAAAACGAGGGCATCCGTGAGCAACCTGGGCATCGAAATCAAAAATAAATCAATGTAAAGGGAACTGAATCAGGTGAAATGTGTGGTGGGTCAAAATCCGAACTTCTAAAAAAAATTTTCAATTATTATTATGAGAATTGCTGAAGACAAAGAATTTGTGAGTGTATCTTAGCAGATTTAAAAATATATCTATTTATTTGCATTAGCGGGAAACATAACCTTTTAAAAATGACTAAACAAACAGCAGTGATATATAACATAAATAATTGCATACACAAAATACAATTAACCAAAACAACGATCATACATCATCGATTATAAACTACAAAAATACTCTAAAAATATTGCACAGCTAACAGAAGGAACAAACATTAAATCGAAACAAAATAAAATAAAATTATGATAAAGTTATTCTCCTAATCATTTTAGCAGTTGTATTGAATAAGTCAATGTTAAAGAGATTAGCATGTCTTAAAATTCTTAGAATACGTTAAATAATATAAATAATTGATTTGTGCAAAGTTTACTAAAAATGTTTATTGTGTCTTATTGGATGATAGAAGATACGTTGAAATAAATTTCATTTATAACATAAGGACAGTCTATAAAATTATTTAAAAGTTTGAACAGAACTAATATGTCATTAATTAAACGTCTGTTTTCTAATAAAGATATTATAAACATTTATAACATTTATGTATATACATTGCTAGTGTTGAGCTTTTCTTTTAACTTATTAAGTTGTATTGACTTTTATTTAAAAGGTACAGATAACATTTTTTTTTTTTTTAAGGCGCGTCAACATTTATTAGCGTCCGTAGCCTTCTCAGCTCAGGGCATTATCTTATTCTGACGGTTGTTAACTTTTAATTTTAGAATATTCTATAATTGACTCATTAAGTTTTATGACTCTTTAAGTTTCATTTATTAGATTGATAATTCCTCGAAATTAGAGATTTATGAATTTATATAGGAATATTATTTTTGTCCTCAAAATATTTAATAAAATCCTACAAACAATTAATAAATCTGTAATTATGGTCCAAAATTGCGATTTACTTAAACCCCGGGAAGAGATAACATTTTATAAAGAAGAGATAACATTTTATAAAGTATATTTATTTTAACTGAATTACCCAAATAAATAAGAGATCAATGAACAGGATGTGATTGACATAACATATGTATCAAATCACCAGATAAAAGTTCCATCAAACTTCAAACATGACAAGCCTTGTCATGTTGCTTTGGAATCTTAGCCGTTAATCATATTGCTGTTTGGCAGGAAGCGATTTTTGTTTTAACTGTTTAAAAAAAAAATCTGGTGTGAAACACTCACACAACTTTCTCTTACTCCAGTTCTCAAAATTATAATTGACAAATTTTATAGTTTGTGTACCAAATTTAACGAAATTCTTCGAAAACTGTTCAGTAAAAGCGCATTTCCGGTTTACTAATTTTCTTGAAACTCGGAATTATGGCCATCTATTTAATTCTAATTAATTTTGTTTGGATGATAGAATTCTATAATCAACTATGATAGCAGTTTAGAGAAAAACATAACCTCCCCCCTCCCCTAAAAGTGCGCTTAAATGAATGTGACCAGAGAAATGTTTTAAATAAAAGTTGTACATCTTTGAATGTGTAGTTATAGGAAATTTCAAGAAAATCGTCGCAGCCATTTCTGAGCAAATCGTGAAAAAGTGAAAAATTATTTAGTAAAGTGGCAAAGTAAACGCACTTCCAGTCATCCAATTTTTTTCAAACTCAGAATTTCAAAACATAATAGAATTCTAATTAACACATTATTTAGATGACGGAATTGTCTAATAAACTGAAATACCACTTTAGAGAAAGCCATAACCCCACCCATCCACCAAAAGTACCTTTTAAATGAATTTTTTCCGGTGAAATGTTTCAAATAAAAGTTGTAGCTCTTTGAATGTGTAGTGAATGCACTAAGTTTCAAGAAAATTGATGGAGTCATTTTTTGAGAAAATCGCAAAAAAAGTGGTACTTCCGGTTGAGGAATTTTGACAGATAACGTCCTGTCAGATCCCATGGTGATACCTAAACGGAATATAAAGTTTCAACTTTCTACAGTTTTTCGTTTTTGAGCTATACTGTTCACATCACACACACAGACCATTTCAAAAAACCACTTTTTTCGACTCAGTCGACCGCAAAACGGATATTTCCGGTGAAAACTCGATATCGAAAATTTGACACGATTCCAATACTTCCTCTTACTAGGAATTATTTAGGATTAATTAAAAGAAAATTACTTTTAAATATTGTATTATCTTCTAATTTACAATTTATTTGTTTGGAACAAATACATTTTTTTTTTTAATACATATAATGTACAAGTGTTACATAGAAGTTTACTTTTATTATGTGATAAGTGCCCCGTTTTTTACATTATACATAAGTGGAACTTTCTTTCCCACACAGTTATAAATAACAAACTTGTTATTGATTTTTAACGTAATAAATAGGTTGGATGATTATTTTTTTTAATTATTATGGAAGAACATAAAAAGTGTTGGCCTGCCAATAATATGTCTAATTATTTCCTGATAAAAATTTTAGGCATAAGCTATTTGTTGTATGACTTATAAAGTAAAGTTCATCAACAGTAACTAATAGTTTTTTTAAAATCCACATTATCAGCTGTTATTTATAATGATGGCTCATCAAAATAACTGTATACTAGTCACTTATAATTAATTAGTTTTGGTGCAATTAAAAGAAGACGAAAACAATGTAATTATTGTTTTGCGTTAATTACCTTCCACACATTAAGCTCTTTCAATATTATTATCAAATAAGGTTATTATTTTTTGTTTTCCGACAATTTTTTTTATTAATGTATTTAAAAAAAAAAATAATAAAGTTGACAAATTATGCCTGCTATTTATTAAGAAATTCGTTTTTGTTAATTAGAAGTAATTTAATCAATAGTTTTTGAATTACTTTTATTACTTTCTCTTACTCCTAGTAAGAGGAAGTATTGTAATCGTGTCAAATTTTCGATATCGAGTTTTCACCGGAAATATCAGTTTTGAGGTCCCCTGAGTCCAAAAAAGTGGTTTTTAGCAAATGGTCTGTGTGTGTGTGTGTCCGTGTGTCCGTGTGTGTGTGTGTATGTA
>JAAEAF010010819.1:0-11789 GCA_011037195.1 Triatoma infestans | reverse complement strand
TACTTTACCACTTTACTAAATGATTTGTTCACTTATTCGCAATTTTCTCAAAAATGGCTCTGACGATTTTTTTGAAACTTGGTATATAAAATAAACATGCAAAGATCTACAACTTTTATCTAAAACATTTTTCTGAGAAATTTCTTTTAAGAGCACTTTTAGGGGAGGGGTGGGGTTAGATTTTCATCAAAGTGCTATCCTAGTTCATTATACAATTCTATCATCCAACCATAATTAGTTAGAAATAAATAGATGGCTGAAATTCCGAGTTTCAAGAAAATTAGTAAACCGGAAGTGCGCTTTTACTGAACAGTTTTTTCAGTTTTCGACGAATTTCATTAAATTTGGTACACAAACTATAAAATTTGTCAATTATCATTTTGAGAACTGGAGTAAGAGAAAGTTGTGTGAGTGTTTCACACCAGATTTTTTTTCTTATTTTCGACAATTTCTTTTTTTAAAATAGATTTTGTCAGATCGTTTTTTTTTTTTTTAAGAAACTTTTGTTTGCATTTTGATTGAAATGATAATGAAATAATAATACACTTTTAATTTCTCGTACTTTAGGGGGGAGGAGGAGGAGGAGGAAGAGGAAGTATTGCGATGGTGTCAAATTTTCGAAATTACGGTATCATATATTTATATGGAAATATATTTTCAGGTCCCTGAGTAAGTAAAAGACGTTTTAAGCAAATGGTCTGTGCGCGTGCCTATGTATAAAACAATATATTTCAAAAACGAAAAAAGGTAGGAAGTGAAATATGAAACGCCATTTAGGTATCGATCGCCACCAGGCATCTGACAATATTAAAATCCATTAATTGGATGTGCAACATTAGTAATCTTTTTACTTTCTCTTACTCATGTAAGATGAAGTACTGTTATCGTGTCAAATTTTCGATATCGAATTTTCACCAGAAATATCCGTTTTGATATCCCTAGAGTCCAAAAAAGTGGTTTTAGCCAATGGTCTGCGTGTGTATGTGAACAGTAGAGCTCAAAAAACGAAAAACCGTAGAAAGTTTAAACTTGATATTCCGTTTAGGTATCACCATGGGATCTGACAGTAACTTATCTGTCAAAATTCTTCAACCGGAAGTACCACTTCACTTATTGTTTTTTTTTTGTTTTTTTTTGCGGTTTTTCTCAAAAATGGCCCCGTCGATTTTCTTTAAACTTAATATATCGACTACACATACTAACAGCTACAACTTTTTTATTTGAAACCTTTCTCCGGGAAAATTCATTTAAGTGGGAGAAACTTTTAGGGGAGTAGTGCTATTTCAGTTTACTATACAATTCTGTCATCTAAATAATATTAGTTTATTGGAATTAAATGTGTTGTTGAAATTCCGAGTTTGGAAAAAATCGGATGACCGGAAGTGCACTTTACTGAACAGTTTTTCAGTTTACGACAAATTTCGACGAACTTTGACGAATTTCATTAAATTTGGTACACTAACTGTAAAATTTATCAATTACAATTTTGAAACTGGAGTAAGAGAAAGTTGTGTGAGTATCACAACGAAATATGGATGCAATAACTTTAATCTTCGTATAGTTAGTTATAATCGGATAAAGTGGTGTCACACTTTTTTTGTAACATTTTTCTAGAGAAATGGATATTTTGAAGTTTTGGAGGAAAGACTTGAAATTATCCTTTAAAGTACTATTTCAGTAGGATATACTCTTTACCAACTGTATAATATTAACGGAAATTACAAGTGCAGCTAGAATTCCAAATTTAAAGTAAATCTATTACCCGGAAGAGCGACATTCCAGAATAGGCTTCTGAGTTTGTTTGAAATTTTGTCAAAAATGGTTACGACGATTTCCTTTAAATTTGCAATGCCAACTGCACAGATATCAACCTATCATCAGAGATACTTCCCGTGATAGCCGGCTCTTTTTGTGGTCGTTCGCCTATCATCAGGATGTATTGTCAACACAGTATCTAAACATAGATTTGGTCTTATTGTTAACAGACTGTTTTGACAAAACTTCCTGATGATGTTCGGCGAACGCCCGAAATCAGTCGTTGATCACAAAAAAGAAGCCGGCTGTAATTGGAAAATAGCCCTGATGCTTTCCAACTATGCGGACCCAAAAAAACTTAACAAATAAAAAACTTACACTTTTATTTGAAACATTTTTCTGGGAAAAATTGATTTTAATGAATTCTAGGCCCCCCCCTCAAGTTACAAGTTTGTTGAGGCGGGACAGAGGTTGCTCACACAAGTCACACTTAGATATACATGGTATAGCTTGGTAACTTAGTTGTACAACCTGTGGGCGGAGTTAAATGATGTCACAGCTACTAGAAATGGGCGGAGCTTAACATCCGTTTAGGTAACGCAACTAAATTGTCGAGTTATATCATCTACAAGTTTGTGCGTCATTTGTTAAGAAAATGTCTATTAATTGCAGTAAGAGAAAATCGGGTGAGTGTTTCACATCAGATTTTTTTTTTTTTTTATCATCAAATGTTGGCAACACAGAATTGAAGATCCTGGTCAAGTAGCCGCCATTTTTAACCTCATGATACAATGTTAGTTAGTTAGTTATAAGGCTGCTGTTTGTAAATATAAAAAAAAAAATAATAAATGCATTATTTTGGAATTTAGTTTATGCGGGAGCACAATTTCCAGTTCCTGAATTGGTTTCTGAGAATGTCTTGCTTTGGTTGTTCTTTATACATGATTAGTCAAGGATTCAGCAAATGTTATAACTAAGAGATAGTCAATAATTAAATGTATAATTAGACGTGCCACTTAGTTTCACTATAGCAGAAATAAATCCTTACAAATCTTAGGCTATTCTATTAAAAAATATTTGAAAGTGTGACCTGTTGTATTTTATAACTTATAAAATACTTAATATTTAAGGACTTCCTTTATAAAAATCATGTATGTATAACCATATATTCTGGTAACTGACGCGATGCAAATGTATAAAGTTAAAAGAACAAGTTCTTCATGTATCATCTACATAACACTTTCTTGAAAGACCATTGGAGTTTATTTTTCTACTTTCTTATCTGACGTCAAAAAAAAAAAATAAATAAATAAATCTTTAATATGATATGTTTTCTAATTGAATTCGCTTTATATACATTGGATATTCTGCAAAAGAAAAAAGTGGTCAAAAATATCTTAAACACTGTGGAAATCAAATAGGATGTTTCTCATTTTTTTCAGAGCTCAAAAATATCCTCATTTACTTTTTTACCTTCTCTTGCAGGTGTGTCAAAGTTGAGCTTTTCTAACTGAGGAAAAAAAAAATTCTTAACAAAAAGTCTCTCTTTGTTTCCTTTCTCTCAAAAGTGTCAATACTGGATACAATGATTAGATAATTAGTGGGAATCAGAAACGAAGGCTTTAGTAAAAATCCATATACAAAAGCACTTTCACAGTTTTTTATATTTTTTAGTTTTTCTGCTTTTCTTGAAAACGGCTCCAAAATTTTCTTTGAACTAGTTATATGTATATATTTTTTTTTTTTTTTGAGGATATACTGCATTGCGGCCAAAAAGAGAATTATTTTAAGAAGGATTAATACAAAGAACTCCCTGATATCTCTCATCCTACAATATCTCTTCCCGATTGAGTTCCCTAAGAAATCTTAAAATCTTAGACGTTTCTAGGAAAGATATACGAATATCTTAGGTCTCCAGGCTTTAAACTTTATTTGTATGATAGCACTATAGTCTGTCAAGAGATGTGTTTGAAACTCCTTCATTTACTCATATGTAGTGGAAGAAAGAAATGGAAAAATAATAGTTTTGGAAAATAGTTTAGTAAAATAATTTTGTTAATTTTAGCTAGTTCAAATAGTGTATTTTAGTGAAGGGGAAAGAGCCAGGTACTATAATTTAGGTCAGTGCTACCAAGAGATAAAGGGCAAGAAATGATTCCCTAACTCCCTCCAGATATACCAGTATTACTTGAAAAGATTTCAACTATAGTGAGAAGACATTCCTTCAGGATAGTCTGAGCGAGACATTCTACAAGTAGACATCAGTGCCACTTTAAGTTAAAACATAAGGAGCTTTGCATTTAATCTAGATAAATAAGTGATTTTATAAACATAATAATTGTGATATTGTAAAGTAATTTAAATCTCTTTAAAGATAAAATATTTAATTTTATTTACCAGTGTTTTCTTAATTATTTCTTATTACTTCTCTTCTCTTTAAACATACACACAAGCCCTTTACCAAACCGCTCACGCCACAAGCTACTACTACTCTACAACACAACTACAACACATACACACCAATAACATTCCATTAAGAAATGGAAAAATAATAGTTTTGGAAAATAGTTTAGTTTTAATTTTAGCAAGTCAAATAGTGTATTTTAGTGAAGGGGAAAGAGCCAGGTACTAAAATTTAGGTCAATGCTACCAAGAGACAAAAGGGCAAGAAACAGTTAGGGTAACTCCCTCCAGACATACCAGCATTATTTGAAAAGATTTGAACTATAGTGAGAAGACATTCCTTCAGGACAGTCTGAAACAGATATTCAAGCCAGAACACTAGCTTCAGGAATCGCTCTCTTAAACTCAGTGCCAGTGATAGAGATTAGCATTTATTCTAGATTAACAATTGATTTATTAAGATATAGTTGTGTATATTGTAAAGCATTTAAATTCACTTAGAGAATATATTTATTTCAAAAACAATGGTGATTTCTTGATTATTTCTAATACTTTTCTCTTCTCTTTGAACATACACACAAGCCCTTTATTAAACCGCTCACGCCACAAGCTGCTACTACTACAACACATCCACACCAATAACATTCCACATAGAATCTGCTGGTGCTATCATTTAGTAAGCCCAGCTTCTTCAAGGGCCCTCTGAGCATGCAATGCTCCATGATGAAACCTATCAGTAAAGGAAGCCTACTTTTTGCTCAAATTGATGCATGCCTCAGATCTTTCCGGTCATAACTGCCCAGACAGATCTAGAACCCTACCTCAGCCCTTAGCTGACTAGCTATTCTAACAACACATACTTTTAAATTGATCACATCTGAATTTTTTTTTTTCCAAACAGAATTTAAACGGTCAATCATATTTTAATATTATATAGGTAATAGTGTAAAGAGAGCAACTTAGTATTTAGTTAAATTTCCAACTCCGATGAAAATATGTCATCAGAACTATGAGTAACTGTATGAAGAGAAAGTGAGGTGAAATTTTTATTTATTTCATGAGTGCTGATTCATTTTTTATTTGTCATTCAAAATCTACATAAACAAAATGAAGTAATAAGCAAATCTGATAGTCTAGGTGTGGATTAGAATAGTTAGAAGTGGAAATCTACCCACTGGCAGTATCTACAGTTTGTCGACCTGGTAGACTACAAAAAGTTGAAGAAGCGATATTTTGACTATGAAGGCAGTGTATCAACTAAATTTGCTCTGTGCAAATCTATGTTATCACACTGTTTGACAACAAGCATCCTGATAATGGGCGAACGCCCAAAACCAGTCGATGATCACAAAAAGAATATCTCTGATGAAAGTTTGGCAGAAAGGAAAATAACTTAAGAATTTCTCTTAATTTTGCTGCTTTTAGTTATAAACATGATTTTTTTGACCGTTATGGAGAAAATAGTTGGGGGGGGGCTTTCCATGAAATATCTGTGATCTAGAGAATTTTCGATTTGAAAAACGTTTAGTTGAATACTTAAAAGCAGTTAAACTTAAAATTCAAGTTTTAACGATAAAAAATTACATATAATACAATTTACATCCTTTGAATGTTTATAGTTTAAATTAATTGTTTTTCATCTGTTATATTAGAAATTACATGGTATGTAATATCATAATCCCCAGCTAATTCCATTAATGTATGTATGTATGTATATTTATTGCTCATAAAGATGAAATCTTACAGCAAAGGGTTTGGTTAAAATTAAGTTAATACAAATAAAAGAAACTATTGTACAAACACAAATATCATCATAGTTACAATAAGTAAGAAAAAAATGGATAGCATAAACTTAAACAATATCTGGTTACAAGGGAACTTAATTAAACATCTATATATGTGTACAAAATAATAGTAATAATAATAATTATCAAAGAAGAAGAAAACAAAAAACAAAAATAAATAAATAAATAAATGATAAATGAATGAGATGGTTTCACTTCCGTTTTTTCCTTCTTTTTCTTTCCCCCTCCTCTCTCCCTTCTTTTTTGTTTAATTCAGTTTTGATTTTCCTTTTTATTTTATAACAGCTCATTCGTTTATTATTCTTCTTAGTTTTAAACAATTACTCACAAACATATAAATATTGTTCAGCTTAATTTCACTGTCTATAGCTAGCAAGTTTACAATTGTGTTTTGGTGTAACAAATAACAAGCCAAATATTTTTCTCGAAAGGTTTCTAAGGTTGGGCAATAAATCAAAAAATGATCTAAGGTATCAATTTCACCCGATTTGCATAACTGACAGGGATCAGAACTGGAAAGCAAATATTTTTTTCCATTCAAGAATAAACTAGGTGTCTTTTTACTTGCCAAACGTAGTTGGGACATAATCCTTAATTTGTTTATATGTACAGTAAATCCAAAGTTTGGTTCCATCTCCCCTAGCGCACTAATTCCATTAATAATGCGCCAATCGAATTAATTTAATGAACTTAGACCCTTTACTTAACAAATTATTAAATCTCCTAGGCCTTTCTGCTAACAGTTAATAAATAGAAGACATTTATCTAAATGTGTGAGAAGAGTCTTCTATGATAATGATGGGAATAGTAATCTCTTGTCTCACAAAGAGATTGGCCATTAGTGAAGGTAGATTTAGTTTAAACAAGTCATTAAAATATTAAATAATGCGAATGGCCAATAATGTCTCTTACTTCAGATTTATATAACACTACACTAATGATTATGCATAACATTAATTTGCTTTTTTGTCTTTTTTTTTTTTTAATATCTGGTAATAAATTATTAGAAAAACTTCATTTTTTTTTCTTATTTAAATATACTGAATATTATTTTTAATAAAAAAAAAAAAAATTCAGTATGCCTACACTTGTATATTTTATTGGTTGGTTGCATCATGAAATACATTTATGATAGAAACGTTTTTAAGTTATATGAACAGATTTCACCCACGGTGTTTTAAATTACACTAGTTGCTAATAATTTTCATTCTGTAATAATCGGATTTTCATCATATTTTTTGAAACATATTTTCTCATTAATACACAGCAGAACCTACATTGCATTAGCATTTTAAAGCGAACCTGAGAGAGGATTATAGCTCGGCCTGGAATCCCTCCAAAAAAATAATTTTCTGAGAAATATATTTCAAAATAAAAGGGATATCCGTATTAGTACGTGAAGTCTAAAGAAAGTCGCGAAAACTGAAAAAAAAAAAAAAATATTGGTTCGCTTTCGAATGACATACTTCAACTGAAACTTAGCAGTTTCGGAATATCAGCTTTGATCTTCTGTTATTTTTCGTTTTTGAGATATCCATTCACATATATGCATACATCTCATACACACACACACACACACAAATTACACACACACACACACAAACACACACACACACACATCATAATATATATATTATTCTCATATATAATATATACAGAGCAGAGGATACTCGTGTACGAGTTGGAGATTAACAAATAAACGTAAAATTATATATATAAACCGTAAATTATTCTAGCATATTCAAGTATCGGCATGATTTGAGTTAAATATTAGAGATAAGAACCAACCTACTGGCACGGATGCCAGAAATTATATATAAATATTTTGAAGAAATCAATTATTTTGAAGGATATTCTAACATTCGCTGGCAAAAAGGGACTATTCAGATAAAGAACACCGTTACAGAAGAGTTCATAGAACTTAATCAGCTTTGTGTTTTTGCCCCTTCTCACAGGGGAGGATTTGAACGTTTAAGAGAAAGCATTCTTTCAAGGGAGTCTAAATTCTGCTTTAATACGAGACAGTCTGAATTAGACATTGAACTAGAACATTTGTATCCAGGAATCGCTCTCTTAAATTCAGTGCCTTTGAGTTTCAAACAATCTAGCTACTATTTATTTGTTTCCTTGCATTTATAAGTTAATTCAAGATTCACAATTAATAATTATCTTGTTTAATTTACTAATTTAATATATAGTTAAATTATTTATTTAAAAGTGGTTCTTATTCTCTATTTCTAATACTTCTATCTCTATCTTAAATATGCACACTAGCCCATTACAACACACCATCACCAACCATATTTCACTACCCGAAAATATTCTATAAAAAACAGATACCCCAAAAAGGTTTTCACAATAATTTTCCTTTGAAAAAACATACATAAGAAAAATTATCTCACATCTACAGATCCAAATATTTTATCGTAAATAAATTATTAGAAAGGATCATCGTCGTCAATGAAATATTGCAATACAATAATTGTATTTCTATGTATTTCAATGTATTAAGGAACTCAATAAAAATTTTTAATACAAATATAAACTATTCGATTTTCTGATGAACTGTCCATTTCTAATTTTTTGTTAAATATTTTTATTTTTGAACGTTCTATATTTTTCCTAGCTTTGGGGGAAGGGGGGAGTAACACCCACCTACACTCCCCCTCCCCTGGAGTAGTATAGGGTAGTATATATAGTATGGGCTAGTATATATGTATATAATGTGTGAGGTACATTGAGGCGCAGGACTGAGATGGCTGAAGGACAGTTATTCTTAGTGAAGGTGAATCTCGGTTCGGGGTGCAGCGCCGGATTTATATGTAAAAATATTTAGTGATAAATCAGGCGTTTAAGAAAATTAGTCGGTCAGAACTTTAGAAAGTAATAAGGTCTTGTTGGGCAGTGTAAAAAAAATACTTAGGATTATAATTTTAATCTAATAGATCAGCCGACTAGATGCCACAAACTGACTATAGAATTCTTGAAAATATATTTCGCAACTTATAGATATAATAATAATTAGGTAATTCATGAAATTAGATATTATTTAGGTATGCAAGATTAACGTACAAATATTCATAAAGAGATTGTGAATCTTAAGTGAATAATATCAAATCAATGTGTAGGTTATTTATATTGATTAGATATATTATGTACATACAGTTATAATACACCTGCCCGCAACAGATGAATATCATTAGGTATTCTTTTGTTAAACTCCCTAAAGGCTTTAATTGATAGTCCCAGTGAATATGTATGTGCGCCTGCCAGATTATGAAATTTTTCTTTTTGTTAATATATTATTTTTAAAATTTCAACTGGGTGCTTTCCTGTAAGTATTCTATAATATTGATATTATGACCTTTGCTCCTTTTTTTTTGTTTGCTTCCTACGAAAAATTATGCTTTCCCTTTGCGTAACATATCTGCCACGCCTTCCGCGTTCTCCTGCAAACCTGACCCACTGTATGACCTTATTCATACACTATCTTATTATTATTAAAATCAGATTTTTTTTATTTTTTAACGCGAACTTAATGTAATCTTTTTTTACTAATAAATTATGCTAAGTTTAGGCAAAGGTTAATTAAAAAAAAACCTAAATTCTAGATTTCAGTTTGTTTGTTTTGGCTTATCGTATCATTCATTATTTCTTATTGTTAGGTAATTATTAAAAAAAATGTTTTATTTTAGTTCAGCTGTTATATCGTTGAAAACCAATAAAATTTAGACAAAATATTTGTGTGAATAACATACAGAGAGATGCATTGGCAGAAGTATTATTGAGTTATTACTGTATAACTCAATAAATCAATCTATAAGAATAAATCAATCAACGAATAAATCAAACAAAAAAAAAAAAAAAAACAGACAAACTTGTTAGCTAATATGAGTTCTAATATTTTTCTTGTTTTTAAAATTTAAGGCGCTTCAATATCTATGGTCATTGGTGCCCGGAGCCTTCTCAATGTACTGCTGGCCTCCGGACAGTGTTCTCTCGTTACAGACAACTCTGTCTATCACCGGACAATGAGCTGTAGAGAGACTCCTAGGAAGAGAAAATCTTTGGACAGCACAGATGGACTCGAATCTTTTGCTTGTCACTTTCTCTAACTGTTACTAATAGGAAGTACTGTGATCGTATCAAATTTTCGATATCGAGTGTTCACCAGAAATATCCTTTCTGAGGTCCCCTGAGTTGAAAAAAATGGTTTTTAGCAATTTGTCTCTCTGTGTGTATGTTAGTGAGGGGGCAGCATATCTCAAAAACGAAAAATGCACAATGTTCAACTTAATATTTCGTTAAAGTGCTACCAGGAGACCTGAGAATAAGCTTTATGTAAAAATCGTTCAACCGGAACTGCCACTTTACTAAATGTTTTTTATGATTTTCTCGAAAACGGCTCCAACGATTTTCTTTAAACTTTCTATACCAACTATACATACAAAGCGGGGCGGGTGTTAGTGTAGTGGTTATGAGCATGGACTTGTAAGTGGGAGGACCCCAGTTCGAGTCCCGAGTATAACTGCTAAATTTTATATTGGTATGAAAAATGTTAACAGTAAAGTAGGTGCTTCCGCCCCAGTCCACGACACCTACTTTGGTACTTGGACCTTAAGCCCGCCTGAAAAAATAGGCATTACTTTACTTACACATACAAAGAGCTCAACTTTTATTTTAAACATTTCTCCAGAAAAATTCATTTAAGGGTACTTTTGGGAGAGATTATCCAGAAAGAGAGATTACATGGAAAGATTACTTTTTGGTACTTATGGGCACTTTAGGTTTTCCTCTAAAGTGCTATTTCAGTTTACTAAACAATTCTATCGTATTACCCACGTAATTAATACGATACAATTCTATCGTATGGCAACTATTAAGCACCATACTAGGGTTGTGAGGTTTTTTGCAGGGCCAGGCAGACTACCTACCTCCGGCAAAGCCTCCTTTGTCCGCAACTGCTTATTCGTCAGGCAAGCTTATTTCGTAGGGACCCTTTTTATCTGGTGGACATTCCACAAACCGCAACTATAGACGCCCCTGGTAGCATGGAGTTGCATCTGGGAAGGAAACTTTAAGGGCTTTAAAGGTGGTAATAGTGTACCTTTTGAAATATGTGTATGTTAAATGAAGCTGGTATGGAAAAGAGGTTAATGTGACATGTGAGCGGTGCAGAAAATGTATGAAAGCATGTATATATTGTGTGAAGTAGGGAAGATATTTTTGCAGTGCTTTCTTTGCCTCCAAGGGTCTAAAATAGGGATGCTGTTTGTTCGTCCACGTTGTTCAAAATATATCTGGAGAGAGCTGGTTTAATAAATTTGAGGGACTGGGTTAACGGATTGGGGATGAACTCCTCTGTACTTTATTTTTTGCGGACGTCCATGAAGTCATAACTCAGCATAAGGAAGATTTGGAGTGACGATCAGGAAATGCTAAAAGATTCATATCCTAGTTGAGATATGAAGATAAATTATTATAAGACGAATATATAGTGGTAGCTGTGAATGGGAAGGAATATTAAATATGGCTGAGAAAATGTATAAGAGAACTAAATGTTACTTGGGATAAGTTTTGGAATAAGAGGAAAGATGTGAGAAAGAGATGCGAATTAGATGATGTGGTCAGGCGCAAAAGGTAGGATGTTCCGGAAATGGAACTAACGGAAACTATGCAGGAAAGAATATTCAAAAGGAAGTTGAAATGGTACCGACATTATAGACGAATGTCCCCGGAAAGATGGCCGAAGAGAGTGAAGGAATTGGAACTTCCAGACAACCAAAGACGAGGAAGACCAGCCTGAAGATGGGAGGAAATAGAAAA
>JAAEAF010010818.1:0-20409 GCA_011037195.1 Triatoma infestans | reverse complement strand
CCAAAAAATTTCCCAAGCATGTTTTCGTGACTATACGTATTCAATCTATTGAATCCTCTATTCAAAAGGATTCCAGATACCTCTGGAGTTATATCAAAAATTTAAAATTAAAACCCCGATATTCCTTTATTAACTCAACTAGGTGATATTAGTTGTGATACAGACTCTGGCATTGCCATTCAATTTGCCAATTTTTTTTTCTAGTGTCTATCAAAATTCACCTGTAGATCCTTCATTACCTAATTCTATCGTTCTCAACTTCTTCTATTCTTGCCCATAAACTTAGTATAAGTTATGATTCTGTAGTGTCTAAAATAAACTCATTAAAATCATATTCTTCTATAGATCCCAATGGTATTCCAGCTATGCTTCTCATAAACTGTTTATATCTCCATTTCCTCTTTACCTTCTTTTTAATCATTCATTGTGTACTGGTGAATTTCCACCAATCTGGAAACATAGTTATGTTATACCAATTTATAAATCTGGAGATCGTAAAAATGTAAAAAATTACCGTCCTATTAGCATATTATCTATAATTCCAAAGTTTTTCGAAAGTTTGTGTTTAATAAAAAAAAAGAAATAAAAAATTAAGATTGAGTTCCTTTTACACTATTATCTCAACTTCGGGTAGGCTCTGTATCGTAAATACAGGAAAGACAATTAATAATATACATTGAGGTGAGATACCTTGGATGGGCTCTAATTATAGAAAACAGCGAAAATATAAATTGAAGAGATATGGAAATATTGAAAAATGGGAAATTAAAATATTAAAAATTATATGAACAAAATGAATATATAAACTAAGTTAAAAATTGGTAGCAAAATATTATTTATCACTATCAACAGCCAAAGGAATGGCGCTTACCTTAAAACGTAGAATCCTGGTTATCAGTGGTGGGAGACCTTAGCCTATATCGGTGACAAGGGGAGAGGAGAAATAGGAATAAGGAAATGAAACTTATGTGCCTGTAACTCTTGATTCTTGAACCATTCACTGCTGCTTGGCTGATGATTGTAGTAAATATGATTGAAGTAACACCCATGTGATTTCACAGTAACCCTTGCAGGCCAGGAGATACCGGAGCCGCTTACTCGACAAAAGGAACAGTTTAAACACTACCTAGTAGCAAACTTTTCACAATTAAGGGCAACCGAGCTGGCATGTATTGCGACCTACTCAAAAAGGGAGTTTTGCATAACGACTCTCTCCTTCGAGCTTAAAATGGCGACTTATACAAGCGAGTCTTAGATAGTGTCTGACTGCGACAGGAGAAACTGCATAGCCCCCCTCTCTACTCTTAGGACACAGCCTAATAAATTAGTAAATATTATCAAGGTAGTACAATACCCTCCCCGAAATAAAATTATTGTACGCTGTTGGTGGCAAATTTGAATTTAATTTAATACGGAACAGTTTATTTACGATATTATATCTCCACCGTTACAATCTTTGATTAGGATTCATGCCTAAGCGTTCAACAACCACCAGTTTACTAACTCTTCAACAATCAGTCCTAACAGCTTTTGAATCTAATCTCCAATTGGACGTTATTTATTTAGATTTATTTATTTTATCTTTCTGTTTTTTTTGTTAATATTAAGTATAGCTTTAAATTTTTTAAAATAATAAATAAACAAAAATAAAGCGTTAGATTTTGTAAATATAAATTTACTTCTGAATAAGTTGCAATTTCAGGAGTTCTTCTTACTTGGTTCCGAATTATCTCACCAACCGATCTCAAACTGTCAAGGCTCGACAGTTTCTTTTCCTCATACGAATCAATTTTTCCTCAGGTGTGCCCCAGGGCTCGCATTTGGCACCTCTTCTTTTTATAAAGTTTATGAATGATTTATTTAATGTCATGTCCAATGTAAAATTCCTTTTCTTTGTTGACGACTTGAAATTATTCTGTGAGATATCATGTTCAAAGATGTCTTGCGTTTACAGAACACTTTCGATGCAGTGACTCTTTAATTTTCGGACAATCGGTTAAAATTAAACACTGCTAAATCCTTCCTTCTCTCTTTTTCTAGACCCTATATAAAATTTAGTATCAATATAGTCTTAATAACCGTCCTCTTTCTACTTTGACAGTATAAATGATTTAGGTGTCACATTTCAATCTGACATGTCGTTTTCCATCCATATTGAGTCAATAGTAAATAAAGCTCTGAAGTTCTTTGGGTTTCATTTCTCGAAACACCCGTAATTTCAATGATATTTCATCCGTTAAACATCTTTACTGCTTTCTTGTTCGCTCACAATTTGAATTTTCTTCTCCTGTTTGGTCTCCTTGTCTTCTTTTTCAAAAACACTCACTGGAACATGTTCAATATAAATTCTTTAAGCTGATTTCTTTTAAATTAAATACTCATACTTCTAATACCATATCTGCACTACAAGAGCTCAAAAACCTACTTGTTTAGAATCACGCTGTACATATCTTGACATTATGTTTATCTTGAAATTACTTAATAATCATACTGACTGTCCTTTATTACTTTCCCAGCTGAATTTTTGTGTACTTCTTCATACCATAGATTTCCTTCTACTTTCTTTGCACCTCATCTCTCCAATAATTATCTCTTACATTCTGGTCTTAATCGACTCAGTAGAATTGTCAATAATATCATTCAACAGTTCCATTATCTTGACATTTTCCATTCTTCCTGTCATATCATTAAGTTCGCTCTTCTTCGCATTTCTCCTCCATAACAATTATCGCATATTAAGAACTGAATGTTCACCATAAAATTAATCATTTTTTAAAAATTTTTTTGTATATTATATAGCATTGTATTTAAACATGCATTATATTATTCTATATTCTAACTGTGTGTGTTTATGATTTATGTATATGTGATTTAATGATTTAATGGTTAACTTGGTTGGGGAGAACTCATACACATAAGTACAAACTTTAAAAAACACTTTATTAGCAAAAAAACTGTTACAAATATACACATGATCAAGACTGACTACAGCTGTTCTCTCTTATTAAAAGGAAATATATCTTTAGCGAAGAGAGTACCGGTACAGTAGTTCGCATTTCAGCCTAAAGGGCGCTGCAATGTATACAATTTAAAATAATCTATTTAAATTATTGTTATTTTAACACTGATTCTTTCTTAACACTAAACACTATTCTTTCTTATTATTTACATAGTTTTATAATTCGTTCTGTTTATTTGAAATAAATATTTTTGGCAGTTTTATGTATTATATTATATTCTTGTACATATATAGTTTTATTAAGTTTGTATATTTTTATATAGTATTTTGTATATTGTATATATACTATTATTATATTGTATATATTTAATTATTATTACTTATTACTTTAATTATTATAAGTTGGGCAATAATTGTGCGATTATTATTTTATATCTAAATTTGTAATTATTTAATTATTGGGCTCTGTCCGTATGTATAAATAATTAAATAAATACTATAATACATTAGAAGCATCGTTAGGATCCCAAATTTTGTAGAAAATCGGTTTAAACGGAAGTGCAACTAAACTGCATTGGTTTTGGAGATTTTGAGAATTTTCTTGGAAACTGCTACTACAATTTTCTTTAAATTTAGAATATGCAGCTACGCAGATGCTTTGTTTTGTTTTTTTGAAACATTTTTCGGTAAACCCGATTGTACGGGGGTTTCTAGGTTTCATGTTTGTTAGGTTTTAAAATTTAAACTTCTACTACAAGCTTTGATATTTAGGATAGCGGCTCTGCCACACAAGTTATACTCACGTGTATGATAGCTCCTAAGGAGATTTTTATGTCTAGCCCAAATTATTTTATTTATTTATTATTTTTTTTTTTTTAATTGAAGGCGCGTCAACATCTATGGTCATTGATGCCGGGAGCCTTCTCATGCACTGCCAGCCTCCGGGCAGTGTTCTCTCCATACAGACAACACTGTCGGTCACCGGACAGTGAGCTGTAGAGGTTTCTAGGAAGAAAAAATCTAAAGGTAGCATAGCTGGACGCAAACCCGGTTCCTCCGCATGAGAGTCCAGTACGTTAATCACGCTATTTCCATCCCTTCCCAAATAAACGTTTCTAAACATAGTTTTAAAGAAACCATTAAATTCTGTAATTTTAGTCATTTAAGAAAAACGTATGACTGTTTTATACGATTTTTTTTTTGTTCTGATCCAAACATCCCAACCCTGAACTTGGGCGTTTGACCTAAATCATTTACTCTATTATATTAGGTAGATAGTATATAATTTTCCTCAAGAAGACGGGAATCTTTTTTTTATCAAATTCGAGTAGTAAAACTCTGGTGTAAACCTCTAGAAAATCGTTGAAAAGACAGAATACACTTAAAATTTAGATAAGCCAATTAGAAAGCTCCTATTGACTTAATGCAAAAATAATAATTCATATTTTTATACTGAAATATTGGATTAAAACATACTAAAACGTTTTAATGAAATACAACTCCTTGGTTAAAATGACCAACAATAAAAATGTTTATAGATTAAATGCGTGCAATGTGTGGTGAGGCTGCTAAGGTAGTGTGGTGAGACCATATCTCCAAACATTACCATTTACTACTTGGTTATTGGATTCAACCCAAAAGCAATATCCCCGGGGATATTGCCATGACCAAACACCCGTACACATAACAATTCTGATGATTTGGCTTATTGTTCTGTTGAGAAAAGTAAATGGTTTGACTATTTTACAAATATTATTACATTTTACTAGTATTAATATTAAAAAAAAAAAAATAAATAAATAAAATAAAATGATTGCGTATGATAATATATTTTGTCTACATCAGCATTATTGTTACGGTCATCAATATGGACGGGTCAATATGTTTAACTTATATTCAATTTTATCCTAAAGTATTTTCATTGTATATTTATGCTAATATCGTTCGTTTAAATTTTTTATTTAACTACATGCTTTTTAATTTAAGATCTATGCTTATTAAGTCTTATTTTCGTAAACTCAGCTAATTTTCGTGGTACCTAGACGGAATATCATGTTTCAACTTTGTACGGTTTTTCGTTTTTGAGCTATGCTGTTCACAATACACAAACACACACACACACACACCACACACACACAACACACAGAGTCCATTTGCAAAAACACTTTTTTGGACTCAGGGGACTCAAAACGGATATTTCCGGTGAAAACTTGATATCGAAAGTTGACACGATTACAATACTTCCTCTTACTAGAAGTAAGAGAAAGTAAAAATAATGGAACATCTCATGTTTGAGCTTTGTGCGAATTTCCCCTTTTTAGATATTTTGTTCATAAAACACAAACATAGTCATTCACACACACACAACCCACATCCACCTTTCTGTACATGTGACAAAGTTTTACTAAATGATTAATAGTTGTATATTTTGCAGTTTCAGGTTGTGGAGGTTCGCTTTCTACTTTACTGAAACCATTACTAGCAGCCATCATTGGAGCATCGCTGATCAAACTACCATTGCTGTTTCTTGCTAAAGCTATTATATTGAAGTTGGCGCTTCCGTTTGGAGTATTATTGGCTGCAGCTCCAATATTATTACCTATATTCTACATGATGTTTTCCAGACACAATCAAAAACCTTTAATGGTAGAAGTGCCAGACGAAGCTTTACCGAATCAAAGGGCACTGTTAGATTTTTTACAATCTTCATCATGTTTGGAACATATTGCGTGTTCTGTTGGAAATTCACAGGCAAGATCTGAAACAATCAAACCAGTATCTTGGTAAGATTATTATTTAATATGGTGGTGGATATATATTTTATTAAAAAAAAAACAAAAAAAAACTAATTTTAAGAATATTACTTTTGTCACAATTATAGTTAATTGAATGAAAGATGAAAATCGATAGCGTCCTTCTGTTAAAATTGGGTGTTTCTTCTTTTCATTAATTCTGATCAACAATAGATTTTCTTCAATCATCAGTATCTGGTCTCAATGATAAATGGCCTAGTTTGTGGAAAGACCTTGAGGAACATTTAGTTATACAGTTTTTATTACAGACTAACCCATTGATGCTTTTTTAATATCTTCTAAGGATTTTTTGAAGTGTTTGTTTTTTAATATCTTTTTAAGGGATTAACCTAAACAAAAATATATAAAACAGTGTTTAAGAACATTCTAAGCATAAATATTTTAAGTGTTTTTCTTTTTTTTATGTCTTTTTTCAGGAATTAACCACAACAAATATATATATATTTTTTAAATTTTATTTGTTATCTACAAACGATATAATATAATAATAAAATAAGTAAATATATGGAAGACAATAAATAGTCTTGGCGTGATAGTCATGAGGAGAGAAGCTACCCAGTAGCTAAAAAAAAAAATCTGGTGTGAAACACTCACACAAATTTCTCTTACTCCAGTTCTCAAAATGATAATTGACAAATTTTATAGTTGGTGTACCAAATTCAATGAAATTCGTCGAAAACTGAAAAAACTGTTCAGTAAAAGCGCACTTCCGGTTTACTAATTTTCTTGAAACTCGAAATTTCAGCCATCTATTTATTTCTAACTAATTATGGTTGGATGATAGAATTGTATAATCAACTAGGATAGCACTTTGATGAAAATCTAACTCCACCCCTCCCCTAAAAATGCCCTTAAAAGAATTTTTCCAGATAAATGTTTTAGATAAAAGTTGTAGATCTTTGCATGTTTAGTTTATATAGGGAGTTCCAAAAAAAATCGTCGGAGCCATTTTTGAGAAAATTGCGAAAAAGTGAATAAATCATTTAGTAAAGTGGTAAAGTAAACGCACTTCCGGTTATCCGATTTTTTCAAACTCGGAATTTCAACAACATATTTAATTCTAATTAACATTATTTAGATGACAGAATTGTCTTACAAACTGAAATAGCACTTTAGATGGAAACCTAACCCCCCCCCAAAAGTGCCCTTCAGTGCATTTTCTCGGAGAAATGTTTCAAATAAAAGTTGTAGCTCTTTGTATGTGTGGTTGATGTTTGACGTTTAAAGAAAATCGTCGGAGCCATTTTTGAGAAAATCGCAAAAAAGTAAAAAATCCAACTAGTAAAGTGGTACTTCCGGTTGAGGAATTTTGACAGATAACGTAGTGTCAGATCCCATGGTGACCCTAAACGGAATATCAAGTTTCAACTTTCTACGGTTTTTCGTTTTTGAGCTATGCTGTTCATATACATACAACACACACACGGACACACGGACACACACACACACACACACACACAGACCATTTGCTAAAAACCCACTTTTTTGGACTCAGGGGACCTCAAAACGGATATTTCCGGTGAAAAGTCGATATCGAAAATTTGACACGATTACAATACTTCCTCTTACTAAGAGTAAGAGAAAGTAATAAAACCATGTAAAATTTATTGTTTGTTAAAAGTCTCGGTAAAATGGAGACCAATTATAATAGAGAAAAAAAAAGAATTTATAAATGCATATATAATTATAAATTATTAAAGCAAAACGGAGAAAATATCAAACACTTAATATTGTCATGCAAAACAAGATTATGGAAAAACATTAAAAATCATTTGTTGACTGTTTACAATAACTATATTAGAGGCAAATAACAACAAGGAAGTTGTTGTGGTGGTTGGCTCCGCAGAGCTGGGAAGCATCAGAGACATTTTCCATGGTAGCCTGCTTCATTTTGTAGTCATCGACCGGTTTCGGGCGTTCGCCCATCTTCAGGATGCGTTTTTCAGACAGTGTAGCAACACAGACTTGCACAGAGCAAATTCAGTTTACACACACTCTATTAAGTTTTTTATTTTTTTTATATTCAGGGGACCTTTTTTTTTTCAACTTAAGCCCCCTATCAAACGCAATAATCCTATTCTTGTTAGAATGATTTTAAATTTTCTCAGTATTGATATAGTACTGCAGACAAAGGCAGAGTCAATTCTTGAACTGCGTCGCGTTTTTATCCAATTTTTTTTTTTTATGCACAAATATTTGCAATAACTTGGAGTGCATATGTGTGCATCATACTGAAAAGTGCGCACAAGATTTGTGCATATTCAATAAATGCTATACATAAATCAGTGTTTACTAAATACTAAATACTATTGGCTGAATACTTAATACCAAATATTATATATATTTATATATACTAAACTCTATTGAATACAAATACTAATACTATATCATATCAGTGTGTGTGTGTGTGTGTAAACTGAAGTTATACACTGTTATTTATATGTAAATATTATTGTGAATGGAAAGGAGGGCTTTGCGTTAGGTAGCTAATAGAATAGTATGTGAAGTATGAAAGTATTTATTGGTATGAATGAGTTAGGTTCAATTTAGTATAGGACGTTTTTTAATGTATAAACCTGTATATTTAAAGTATAATATATAAATTGGAGTGGAAGTAATTAATGACGTGAATTAGAGTTAGGTTTTGTTTCTATAGGTTTTAATTAAATATATGAAAGTATTTATTAGTAAAGGTGGTTTATGGTGCGTGTTTTGTTTTGTGTTTAGGTTTGGTGGGAGTGTCATAGGAATAGGGTAGATTCGAGCTTGGGGGTGGCATGATGATAGAATTGTAGCAATTCCAAATCTTACCTAATATTTAATATTATTTATTTATTTATTTTTTTCTCTAAATCTATAAATGTGAGCGGAAGTGGGAGGGTATGACATTTTCGGCTAGGTATTGCCCACTTCGTATATTAACTCTCTCCAGAACAAAAAAAAAAAAAGAAAGTCTGTGATTTCATGTTTTAAACAAAAAATCTTGAGGATGGGCGAATGTCATGAAACAGTCAATGAGCACTGAATGGAAGCAGGTTATTAAGGAAAGGTTGAAAATGCCACGACAAAACGTCAAGCACAAATTGACCTAATTAATCTAATTGAATAACTCAGAAAATATTATTGCAAATTTTATATTATATATATGGTTGAAATCAATGATTTGTGAAATAGAAGTAGATAAGGATGTGATTGGTTGTGGGAAATCAGTTATGGAATGGGGAAATCTATGTGGGAGTAAGATAACTAATTACCTGCACCACTACAATGCCCACACTTCATCGATATTGTTTAATAGAACACTCATATAATATACACCTTGTACAATAACCACAATACTTCTGTCCTTTGTTTGTTCACCTCTAAATAATGTTCTATTTATATTCCGTATATTTATTTAATTGAAATAATAATATTAAAAATAAATATGCGATTGGGTAATAGTACATTCATTTCATTGAATGCCTAATTAAATTGTGCCTAATTAATTGAATTATTCTTCGAACAGATTACAAACAAAGTAATGTTTCAGAGAATTCGATTGATATTTAAAGCTGTTATAAAAAAAAAATATATACGTAGTTTTAAATTATACGAATAGCAACAAAGAATATTAATAAAGGCTATTTCCCTTTGACAAAGGTTATTTCTTTAAAACAAAATTGCATTGTATTGTACTGTTAATGCAATTATATATATGAAACTTCAAATTTTTATTATTTGACCTAATATAAATAAGAGATGGTGGTGGGCAACTATAAACCTAACAACCCACGCAGGTAGAGAAGTGATTATTACATTATATTAGGGAAGAGCATGCCAATAAGGTTGAACCAAACCCGCAAATAACATTTAACATTTAATGTCAAAATGCCGCATAACTATCTAAAACTCAAGTTTTTTGAAGAAATGTTACTACTAAAAGTGATAGATTAATATGTGTGTGCAGATAGCATTCCAAGTATTCGAGAAAATTCCAAAGAATCAAAAACCTACTCTGTAAGTCACACTTCCGGTTAAGCGATTTTCTTCTTCAGTTCTTCTATCGTGTATTAATATTATAGAACCTTTTTTTTTTATTATTTTATTTCTTTTTATAGTGTACTGCAACCGAAAAAAAGTCTGCCATCCCACCGGTGCCAATGGTGAGACTACTCACGTACATAACCCCTTCCAGATTAAGATCTCTGAGGAAGCTCAGTATCTGGGAAGATTCTAAGGAGAATATAACTTCTTCCAACACCTGGTAACTAACTAGGCTTCCATATTTTCTCTGAATGATAGCACCGCAATCTGTTAAGAGGGTATTGAAGTTTCCTCCATCTCTCCACAGACTCTGTTCTAGCCTAGCTTCTTCAGGTGTCCCTTGAGTTTATCCGCGAGAAAACCCATCAGCATAAGAAGCCTATTTTGACATGGACTGATCTTTTCTGGTTATTACCGTCCAGGCAGGTCTTAGCTTGCTTCAGTGATGGCAGGGTTTTTCAGAGGTATGCTCTTTTCACTTCCTCCCGAAGGGACTGGAGGCTTATTCCACTGAAGGGTGCAGGCCCCCAAAAAAAGAGATGCAGCTCCTTTACTTGCGGTGCATGCCGTCGGCTATCTCATTTCTTTCCTTGCCAACATGCCTTGGCACCCAAAATTAGGTCTCTATTGTTCTTACCCAAGTAATTGTATTTGTAGAGGCATTCCCATACATTTTTTAACTGAAGAAATATGAGCTCAGTGCTTTAATGGTGGCCTGGCTATAGGATAGGATTACAATCACCTGATTCCGATATTTCCTATTGAAGTTAAACTGAATACGCCTTCCAATGCGTGAATTTCCGCCTGGAAGGTGGTGGGAAAGTTGCCCTTAGACTCTGGGTTTCTGGTCTTCGACATAAACACTCCGGCCCCAACCCCCAGAGATGTCCTCGACCCATCCGCATACCATACAATGGCATGTTCTTCTGATGCTAAGCAGAACAGATTCACGCTCCATTCTCTTCTGATACTCCGCTTCGAAGAAAAATTGGCAACAAAGCTGTTCTTCTTAAGATGTTCCATAATTAGGGAAGTTTTAAAAAACGAATCTCTTTTGCCAATGCAACCTTCCCTTTCTTTGCCTTCCATGGTTATTCTGAGGAGAGCTCCCTTCGCCACCTTCTCGACTACAAAATGAACAGGTGTGAGATTGAACATAATCTTAATACCAGTTGTGGGACAATTTCTCATTGCTTCCATCTTGCTATAACGTGGTGTTTTTATAAACAAGTACCGAGTTTATTCAACAGTAAAGTCAAGCTGCATAAATTGAAGAATTTGCGAAGTAAGATTACAATTCGAGGGACTTTGAACAAGAGATGTAGAAAAGATTCGATGAAAAAAAAGAAGAAAAAGTCAGTCTTAAAGCTTTTTCGTTTACAGTTGAGGACTCCTACATATTTCGCTTTTTGGATAGAATTCCAAATTTGGAGAAAATCAGTTAACCGGTTTGTGCGACTTTACAGAATACATTTTGAAATTTTATCAAAACGGCTATAACAATTTTTTTTAATCTTGAAATGTTTACTGCACAGATCAAAATGTATCACTTTTATTTGAAACATTATAATTTGATTTTAGGGGATTTTTGGGGCCTCTCAATTGTGTTTTAAATTTAAACTAACGCTACGTGATCTTGAGATAGAGGGCACCTCAGTGTCTATTAAGCTATTAAGGTAGGTATATACTCGTATTCCTACCAATTTTTTTTATGGTCATTCCATCAAAACGTTTCTAAACATCGCAATTATATTTAACATTTTCTAATTAAATTGTATTAATAATAACGAGAGAAAATGGATTGAATGTTTTATACCAGATTTTTTTTTTTCCAGTTTACGCGATTTTGTCGAAACCAGCTCTAAAAGATATCCCTTTTATTCATGGTGGAGAATGGGTGAGAACCTTTCGGGGAGATCACACTAGGATCGAGGATGAGATTTGGCAAGCAAACCAATTTCTGCTCTCTAAAATTGATGAGACGAGCAAGAAATGGGAGATTAGCATTGGGTAGTCTAGGGGAGAACACCCTCACGAGACTAACGGAAGCGGGTAACGGCATTATTGGCTGCTATTCAGACGGCTCTAGGCAGGAGGGAACTGCCCTGTCAAGAGCGGGACCGTGGTTGCAGGAGTTGGACAGGGGGAATTCGGTGGCCTTGGGTGGTATGGCCAGCACTGTCTTTCAGTCCGAGGTTGTGGGTATTATCGAATGCTGCTGGCTTGTGGGGGGAGTGGCAGGGAGAGATTAAAGAGTTGCGGATATTCTTTGACAGTCAGGCGTCACTGAGGGCTTTGAGCAAGCCGTGTTGGAGTTTGAAATTGGTGGGAGAGTGTAGGAGAAGGCTTAATGCCTTAGCTGGGGGGGGGAAAGGTGCAGCTTCATTGGGTTCGCGGACATGCGACAATAGAGAGCATTAAGAGGGCGTCGGCTAACTTGGGAGGGCTCCTCTGTTTCTTATTGTTGTCCCGAGCCAACCCTTGCCATCACTAAGAAGTTTTCTGATAGTCAGATCAGACTTTGGGAGACGAGGGTATTGGAGAAACGCTGGGATGGCACGCAGGGGTGCCTCCAGGCTAAAAGATTCATTAAAGGAACCAGGCAGGGCGTTTCAGACTACCTCTTGTCCCTTAGTAGGACAGGACTGAGGAGGACCTTGGTGGGTGTGGTGACTGGACACACATTAGTGTTTAGTCATGCATAATATAGGGAGGACGTCTAGTCCTTTATGTAAGAACTATGATGCTGGAGTTAGGAAAACGGTGTATCACTACTTATGTCAGTTTCCCCGTTTCGTGAATTCGGGAGAGCACCACTCTCGTGGGATTGCCTGGATGAGTTGGAGTTGAAGGATATCTTGGGATATTGCAAATTGACCGGGTAGACTACCGGGGGAGATTAATTAGGGGGACGAATTGGGGGGATAAAAGCCATATAGGCTTAGGTCCCAAGCCAGTAGGAACCCAATTCAATAATAATAATAATTTTCCACGGTAAACTTCTGTACATTTAAAGACCTATTACTTTTATTTGAACATATTTTCCAGAAATATTCATTATAGGAAGTTTTTGAAAGCTGACAATGGCCTTAACTTTATAAATATTATTTCAGAATCATGACGGGTTCCATGATGGGAAATGAGAGTAGTAATTATTTAATAAATATTTCCCATTTTTAAGGAAATCTGTCTTTGAGAATGTTGTCAAATTTAAAAATTTATATAAGTATTATCAAATAATGTTTTTTTTTTTATTCTGAGAGATTTTCATGTTTTCTTACAGTATCTACGATTTGTTTATGCAAGTTATAGAGACGATATTCAGGCCGATACTTTGCTTACCTCCCCCCCACCCTAACATTGTAGTTCAGTCAGCTTTAAAAGCTAGACCAGATGTAACTTTTTCGATGAACTGAATTCACTGCACGTAGATGTATACCACTGTATATTTATACTGAGATTATTTAGTGTCATACGTGGTTAAAAAAACAAAAACTTCTCAGAAATGTATCATATTGCAACATTTAAAGAATATTACATAAAAAAAAACTTATATTTATTGCATTTTATCATCAGTTTGAAACTTTTATCCAGATGTACTGTCAAAAAAAAAAAAAACAAATTCTGGTGTGAAACACTCACACACCTTTATTTTGCCACACAGTTAAAATAATCATCTTTGAAGAATAATCAAATTGAAATTTTCTTGAAACTTGAAATTTAATAAATAGAGATTGTGAGGAAATACATGATCCCTACCCGGCAGAGAGTAGTTGAATGAGTTATATTTAATATAGAAAGGCAGTGTTAATAATATTGAGTCAATAATTAACATTTAAAAGATTTTCGAAACTAAGAAAAATCAATTTTTTCTGGAAAATTGTTTCAAGTGAAAAAAAATTCGTTTACTTCTGATGCCGTTTCCAGAAAATTCCAAGAAACTCAAAACTCTTATTCTATAAAGTCGTATTTCCGGAAAACCTATTATCTCCAAAGTTAGGAATATTAGCAATGCTTCTAATGTATATTATTATTGTTGTATAAATTAGTAGAAATAAATGGTACTGAAATAGGTATCTTAGAGGAATGCTGAAGGGGATTAAACTCATCACATACGAGGGGGGGAGGGGGTAAAAAAATTAAATTAGGGTAATCAAAGTAAGGGTGGCAACTGTTGGAATGTATTTGCTAGTATCCGGCATTTTATCCGTCGTAGCATGCATATTGGTTTTGTTCCTGACCGGTTTCGGATATTCATCCATCGTCAGAGCAAATTCACCAAGTTCGTGTATAGAGTTCACTTCAACGAAATGCTTTTGTAGACTCATACTTGTTGGTTGTATATATATGTGGGAAGGTTATAAGGTTATAACACAACACATATATACAACCTGAGAACCTGATAACCTTATAACCTACCCACATATATACAACCAACAAGAAGTGTGAGTCTACAGAAAAACATTTCGTTGATGTGAACTCTATACACGAACTTGGTGAATTTGCTCTGACGATGGATGAATATCCGAAACCGGTCAGGAACAAAACCAATATGCATGCTAGGACGGATAAAATACCGGATGTTATCCAGCATTGGGCGACCCAGCCACATTTTCAACAGGTTTGCTAGTAGCTGTAGTAGCAGGCACGTGTTATGAAGGGTTGTCGCCTATCACATGTTTAAGGGACATTTTGTAATTTCTAAATCACAAGAAGAAAACTATAAGATAAGATTTTCCAAGATTTTATTTCCTAAAGGATCAAAATTATTATGAAAATTAATATGTTGTGAAGTCACAGAGAAAAGTTCAGACATTCATTTGGATTTCAGACTCATTTTGCTGGTTGTATGGATTGAACCCAATGAACACCAAAAACATTAAATTGGAATATATGTTATATAAGAAATATCCACAATAAAATAAATTTGGCGGCCTAAAGGGCCTTGTCAAAAAAACTAAACCTATACATGTACTAACTAATAAAGGAATAAACTACTAATAACAATAGTTTCTTTCGAACTCAGTAGTCTTCAAAACATGTATTTCCGATGAAAAACTCAATTTCTAAAATTTGACACAATTGCAATGCTTCTTTCTAATACTTACTCATAATCTTTTTGGTGTAAGAGAAATTAAAAATTATATTTTTTTTAATAGATTATTTTCTTTTATATATTTTGAGTTGAAATTTAATATACCTTAACACAAAACTTATTTCTTTCTTGAAGTCTTGAAAAAGAAGATTATTTTTAAGTGAAAGATATTTAATGGGTTTTTAAGCAATTTTGGCCAAGATAAACATAGCTTTTAAGCTGGCAAGAAAATTAGATTGTAATCTTTTTTAAATCTGTACTTTACTTTATAGTAAAGTAAGTATAATAAAGTTTTTGAAATCATTCAAAAATATAATTGAATCTGAACAAACAAAATAATTTAATTTTTAAAATGTACACTCCGATCGCTAATTAAATAATTACATTTAAAAAGCTTAAATGTTTATAGTTGTTTAGTTTGCAGACATTAATAATGTAATTTCTGGTTAAATGGAACTTTGATGAATAGGTTTGACTTTCATTAAGGGATTATCAAATTAATTACCGTAAATGATCCATCTATTATAGTAGTTGTCATGAATTAATTGTAAATGTTCCGATTTAGGCGGTTGTTGTGTTCGCTTGGAATACCAAAATAGAATCTATTTTCTAGTAAGTTTCAGTGTTGAATCTTCTTTTCCACTCCTATTTATATTTACATATAGCGAGAAGGAAGAAGAGACAAATTACAGTCACATTGTCCCTTTTTTCCAGCTACAGTACGCGCCCAACTGAGGACTTTCTACGTGTTACTTTTATGTTACAGTTATTAATAAAAAATAATTACAATCATGCAGAAATAGACTTGATATAAATTTATATGTTAAAGCCGTGATAGTATCAATAACAGATAGTATAATGTTCACTATAAATACAAATTAGAGGTTTTTAATGACAACTGAATTAGTAAAGTTTATAAATAGTTTTTTTGAAGTCGCTAATTAACTGTTGTGCCCTCACGCAAAGATCTATGTATCGTTCTTTGGTGCGAGAATTTAGGGTTCGTCTCCAGTGAGGGCAAAGACGTTGTTGTTCCCATCGTGAAAAAAAGTGGGAAGCAGCTCCAATTGATAGCGAACCTAGGTACTGAAGGCCAGAACTAAACAGTGATGGGAACCACCGGGGCGCTTACCACAAGCCCTCCAATAAAAATCGCCGCCTGACAAGCGTTGACCCTTCATGGATTGTTGCGCCATAGGTTAATAAAAATTAACTGTTGTGCAGAGATCGGCTAAAGTTTCCCTTGTTAGATGATGAGTCGTTATAGAATCGCTCTCGGGTTTTCGAAGTGAGAACACTCATAGGTAATGTGTTGCCCATGTCTGAGCAGTTTGCTGTCCATTCTGACATTCTTCACTGTTCAGAAATGCTTTTTTTTTTTCGTTTTTGGATGTTCATTTTTGTGTTTTAAGTTAGTGTTCAGCCATTCGACTCCGAGCAGTTCAATAAATCTTTGAATTAAAATAATAAGTATTGGCCTGACTATCAGACAGCTGTCGCATATCTTGTAGGGCCTCGCAATCAAACAAATGGCTAGCTGTCGTAGGGACCCCACTTCCGCATAGGCAACAATCCGGTCGATCAACCATACCAATACGGTGCAAATGGGCCCGGAGATAGTCGTGCCCTGTTGCCGGTCTAAAGCATGCAACCGCTTCGCTTCTGGGCAGATTGTGGGGTAACCGACCTTCTGGTGTGCTCAGGATACGCCACTGTTTTCCTCTGGCCTCTCCCTGGAGTCCTGTAACCATCTCCTGCCTGAGCCTATCTTTCAGGATCCTCTTGGCCACGTTGAACTCTATTGGAGTTGTTAGTTGCTCTTTCTGCGATCCCAATTTGGCAAGCTGGTCAAATCGGCAAAGCTTTGGTGCTTTCTCATTTTCCGTTATCCCGCAATGACTAGGGATCCATTGCATAAACATTTTCCAGCCCGACGAAATGAGACTATCTGCAAAAAGACGTCCCTCCAGAATATCATAAGACTTACTAGCAATGTGCCTTGCAAATGCCTGAATTGCCGCTTGGGAATCAACAAAAAGTACCGCTCTCCCAGGCCGTTCTTGTTTTAATCTTTTTTAGGGCCAGGAAAATGGCTTCAACTTCACCATCGAAGTTGGATTTGAGCTTCCCCACATGATTTGAAATTTCAAAATCTGGAGCAAAAACTCCAGCACCTGCATTATCTGTCTGTCCAGAAATGTAAAACGTTACAGATATGAACAATTTTTACCATGTCCGGTCAGTGATATTATTAGTTTGTGCGAATATCTCATTCTGATATCAAGTCTGCTCAGCACATTTGGAAAATACTTCTTCGTTTCCTGAACTCTATCCGTTTCCCATTTTTACAATCACTGTTTTGTTCTCTGGCCATCCTAACAATATAACTTTTGTAACTTGCTAAAGCTCACAGTTAACACAACATCTTACATAGCAATCCTTAGCAAGCTTATCTTGAAAATTATCAGTACATAATATGAAGTTATGCAAAGAACATTTAAGCCTTTTAATAAAACTTGTACTCTATAACTATTTAAAAACAAAGTAATAAATATGTAAATTGAATTTGGGGCTAATGTGTAAACTACCACACGATATTTGGGGCCAACTCATTGGATGTTTCGCAGAAAAAACTAAATTGCCTAGATTCTACGTTGGCGCCAGCGGTTGGCGACCAATTTTAATCTAATCTGGTCTAACTAACACTGAGTGTCAGGAAAGCTGTTTTCATTACCTAACATTCTCAATCTATGACTATGTCTTGGCCAAACTTAATTTTAGTTTGCAATTAAATACAATAATTTTCCTTACAACTAAACACGGTGAATATAAAATGAATATTTAAACACTGGTAGAATGTGGGTTTTATATATATACATATATGTATGTATGTAAACAAGTAGGCTAGTCTTGTGTGCAAGCTGTTTACTGAATAGACCTAAAGCTGGCCGTTGTTGCTAGCATATATGGAGAATGGTTAAATGTGGACACAAAACCCAATCCTCAAACCACTGTAAAGCTTGCGGTTACTCCTCTACTACAAGGTTATACCTTTCCTCAATTAATAATGACCATGACAAAGGGAAAAGCCCCTAACCCTGTAAACCTCTATCTTGTAAATTTTCTATAGATTGTGGAAAAAAGAAATCAAACATGGATAGATAAATAATTTTAGTTTACATTTTTCTTGATTTTTTTTAATATGTGATTTTTTTTTTTAATTTTTTTTTTTTTTTTTAAATTGCAAATCTTGTCAAAAATTCGAAATTGAGCTTTCTAGGGATATAGATGTTTTGAAATCACTCTGATATATATATATATATATATACACGACTTTTTCTTACTGTAATTTTCATAGTTCTGTTATATTTTCTACAATTATTCGAATTTTAGCTTGATATTTAATTCTAATTAACATTATATAGGTGAAAAACAGTTCATATCCATGGAACTTTAGTGGGAAGCCAAATGTCAACACTTTTCAGCAAAGGGTCCTTGGGGAACTCCCAGAAGAAGCTAGGCCTAGAAAGTTATAGCACCTGCAGACTCTGGGAAGCATCGGATCTCCTGTCGGAGTGTCATTCAGAACAGTGTCAGAAATCTTGGACACCTACCAGGTGTTGGAAAAGGATAAATCCTCCCTAGAAGCTTCTCAAATTTTATATTTATGAGGCATATACAATCTGGAAGGGATGCTATAAGTTAAGAAATCTTATCCCGGCTATAAACTTGTTCGAATGTGGTTTTCAACCCTTCAAATGTTGTTTCTTGATCCCTGAAGATGCCAGGTTTTTTTTACGTATTTTTTTTCATAGCTTCCAAGGCATGAAGCTTCGAACGTTGTTTCATGTAGAGTCGGCAGATACGTTGATACGTATGATAGAGGAGGTAACGCAAAGCCGACAGCGCATGACGCCTAGCGCTTTTAACGGCTAGTGACAGTGCTTAATATCGTTGTGGCGAATTCCTTCAAGCAAGTTTGTTTATTCCAAGCTAACTAAATGTTTTTTGCTGCAATAATATAAATGTGTTCAAGCTGCGATCTTGAAAACTCGGAATTTTTTCCAATTTATTTGGTTTTTAATGCTCAATTCAAGCTGTTTAATTCAACAATAATAATTAAAAATAAAAAATTCCAAGCGTGTTGCTTGCTGCAGAGAGAGAGAGAGAGAAATACGTCAATGAAGTAATTGAAATAATCGGCTGCTCAACGATATTGAGTTGCTAATCGACACAGCGTAGCGATCAATCGTATGGTTAATATGTTTTAATCGAATTGGTTATAGAGCAAAATATACAATGATAAAAAAGAAATTAGGTGACTGAAATTAATCAAGATGTTTGAATACTGTATAAATCAGCAAAAACATGAATAAACATGTTAAACATTTTCACCTGAGCAAGTTGCTGGGGTATTATGCCCAGGGAGTCTGCAATAAGACCCTCCGCAAAAGAGAGAGAAAAAAAGTTTTGAGAGAATGTAAGAGAAACTAAAAACTTAGTATAAATAAATAATGTTGAAGTACATTGTGATCCAGTTTCTCAACTTAGAGTATAAATTTTATATTTAAAATGTGGACGTATCCTATCCTAAGCAGACATACACAATGTAAGTTTGGATTTTTAGAAACTATAATTAGTTTACAAAGCAATAAGAATTTTCTATTTTATAAAGAAGTTTTTTAAGTACTTGTAAGAATCTCAGTATTTAGTTAGTATCTGAGTTTTAATTAATTAAGCTCATTGCAGTGTACCTTTATACTGAAATAACTTGGATTATTTCTACAATAGTTGAAGTGCATTGTTGTACAATACGACCACCCTTGGGATAATCAGACTTATTTCAACAAGTTTAACGAGATGCATTAATCCATTTATTAATGAAAGTAATTAAAGCAAATTGCTTTTAAACTTTCCTTATATAATTAAAAGTTTTAATAGATTGTTCTAATAATTTACGCCGATAAAATTTCACATAAAGCTATAGATTTATTCTAAATGATGGAATCTTAAGTTAGCAGAATAATTTATCTTTATTATTTGGCTAATTTTAAGATTTAATTCTTTTCAATATTATTTTTAGGATCTTTTATTTGTATTTTAATTATTTTATTATTTTTATATTAACTTAATATGTTTGTTCCATACTGAAGTATGTCTGAGTATGAAAATTTATTACTTCTCTTACTAGAAGTAAGAGAAAGTATTGTGATCGCCTCAAATTTTGAAAATTGTGATTTCACCTGAAATATATGTGTTGAAATCCCCTGAGTTTGAAAAAAAGGTTTTTAGCGAATGTGTGTGTCTGTGTGTGTGTGAACAAAATATCTCAGAAACGTAAAATGTTATTATTCCATTTAGGTATAATTAGGTTGGTATATAAACTTGAGGTTAGCCTAGTACCTAGGTCATGTTTAGCGTGTATAAATAAGCTCATATAAAAACATTGCAGAGAGATTAGTTTTCTACATTAATTTAGGTGGTATATTTAGGTATAGCGAGGTTAGCCTAGGACA
>JAAEAF010010817.1:0-16197 GCA_011037195.1 Triatoma infestans | reverse complement strand
ATATAATATTGAAGTCAATTAAATTAAATAAAAAATTCCAAGTCTTAGGATTAGTTGTAAATAAACACCCCCTAATAAACTGCAGAAAGAGTGTATCATACCAGATTTTTGTTTTGTTTTCAAATTATCAACATTTTAATAATAGTTTAAATAAAGACAAATTTAAAGTGCCGGCAGAAATAAATATTACGTGTTAAATGAAATTATTATCAGAACCAATCAACTAATTTTATTGATTTATAATGAACGATAGCTTCAATATCTCATCAGGTTTCACAATCCTATATAAAAGATTAACTTTTATTTTATTTTTTTCACCATTATCAACAAATACTATTCTCAAAAAGTACAAGTTTTTATCTATTTATATATATTTTTTTTTATTACTCAGAGAGCAATAAAATTGGATGAGACATAAGTAGGAGAATTTATTGCCATATGATACTTTATATCATCAATATATTTTTAGAAGGTCTGCCGAACTAGAGGAGTACTTCTTGATAACGATGATATACGGGCGGAAGAAAGGCAGACTTCTATGTTTCTTTGTACCATAGAAATGCGGAAGTCTAATTTATTACTTGGAATTATATTCTTTTTTTTTTATCTTATTCTTTTTCTATAACCTAACCTTGCCCATTATCCAGCTTTACAAAAGAGTCTTTAAATCTATTATTTGAACATTTTTAGAAATACTTTTCTTTCTTTTTTTTTTACTTCTACTTTTCAATAGAAAAACCTTATAGTTTCATGGCAGTTAGAATTTCTTTTATGGCAAAAATTTCAGGATAAAATAATAATAGTAATAAAATGTTTTAAAATACTGACAAGCCTTTTTCCAGCTGTAATTAATACATTCATAAAAAATGAGAATATTTCTTGAAACATGCAATTTTTAGCCAGTTACCCTAACAAAATTTTTTTTTTTTTTTTCTCTCCGTTACAGCCAACAGTGTCCAATCACCGGACAGTGAGCTTGTAGGCGCTCTACCCGACAAGAAAAAATCTAAGGGTAGCACAGCTGGTTCGAACCGTGATCTCAGCGTGCTCGGTAGTAGAGTGTTGTAGAGGTGTATGTTGAACGTGGGGATTCCTTCACAGAGGAAGAAAAAAAATTCAGTTAAGCTACGATGTAGTCCATTTGATCCTCCATAGATATTTTCATCCTTGTGTCTCACTACAAGTAACGCCAGAGTTAAGGCGAATAGAAATCTTACGATTCTGGTTAGCATCAAAAATTGCAAAATGTCAGATTTTTGGAATCGCTTGCAGTATTAGTGTTTCCAAATCTTCAATAGATAAATGAAAACTGTGTTTGAGTATTTAGCACTTTTTTTTAAAGGAAGGGATCGTTGTGAGACACAAATTGCAGTCTTTACTTGTGTAAGGGTGTTGTGAGAGATGTTGGTTGTTGTATGATGATAGACAAACACCTAAGATTGTTTACGATATATAATTGAATAATTGATATGTGTAATACTGATTGCCAAGGATTAAACTTAGAGTTTAGAAAGAAACGAACTGGACAGACTGGACGTGCGGATATTACGGAGTGTGAATCAATGATGATTTGTTTGATGTTGTAAATAAGACTGAATTGAACAGAAATTAATTATCTCCGACTGTCTCTCTTCTCAGTAAGCTATATCCATGTCCGAACCTCTCCTCTCTGTGCGAAAGGCGGTGTTTCTCTCCGCTAGAGTAGATGAGTGGTGGGGTTCATACCCTACACTATGAAAGGTAATGGCCCTAAGGACCCAGACAGTGATTATCCATGGCACTAATTTAGTTTTGCCAAGGTGAAAAATGGTGCGCCTTCTTTGGTGGGCTCTTCAAGAAAGCCTTAGAGTGCCTCGTGTGTCAACTAGATTTTTTTTTTTCCCAACAGAATGTACATTTCCGTGTAGCCATTTTTCAAGGGCCCAACAGGCGATTTTGCGAGGCATCCTGCTTTGCCAGTGGCTCGTTCACACAGACAATTAACCGTAGAATGTGTAGCACGTGAGATCTAATGTTACAGATTCATGAAGGACCCCTCCTCTAAAATTAATTTTTTCGTCGAAAAAAGTTTCAAATCAATGCCTGTGTGCAGTTAGCACAAACTAAATTTAAAGCAATCGTTGTAACAGTTTTCGTAAAAATTCAGATTACCTAGTAAAGTCGATTCCGGTGAATCAATTTAGTTCGAAATTGAAATTCTAGCAATGCTTTCTTTACTTACTTACTTAATATACGGTGCAACAGTCCTTAAAGTAGGACGTGGACCTCCTCAATAAGTTTTCCCCATTCGTTTCGCTCTGCGGCCTTGTGGCGTGAAATGTGTTTGGTGTGTTGTATGTTTGTAGTAGCACGAGCGGTTTAGTAAAAGGGCTTGTAAGTATATATGTTTAAGAGTGAAGTATTAGAAATAATCAAGAGATCACACTGTTTTTAAAATAGATATATTCTCTAAGTGAAATTAAGTTACTTTAAAATATCACAATAATATGCTTAAAGTATACTGAAGTTAATTGGAATAAACTCTTATGTTATAACTTAAACTGGCACAGTTCTGATGTGTTATCCTTGGTGTTTACAACAAAAACTCCTTGAAAAGAATGTCTTCTAATTGTTCGTTCAATTCCTCCCCTATGAGAAGAAGGGGGCAGAACAATGCCATCATGGTTCATGATCTTTTCCTGTACCACATGCCCCAACCATCTGTACTCTTCTACCTGCGTGTACCCTTCTGCCAACCAGCTCGCATTTTTCTTCCTAATTTTGATATTTCAAATTAAAATAGATATAATTTCTTGCATCCATCACAGGCGCCATCTCTCACTCTAACCCGACGGAGGTCTTCCTCCAGGTCATCCAACCATCTAAGTCGAGGCGCCCTTGTGCCTTCTTGTTTCCCAATTAATAACTGTCGAGGTAATCTCCCCTCAGGCATCCTTCCCACATGCCCCAACCATCTCAACCTCCCTTTCTTTATTTGGGGGACTATATCCGGCTATCCAAACAAGTCCCTCAGTTCTTCATTTTTTTCTTATTTTCCAATCGCCATTCACGCACTTCGGGCCAAATATCCTTCTAAATATTTTTGTCTCCCAGACACCGAGGATCCTTATGTTCTTTTTACTGAGCACTCACGTTTCGCTGGCATAAGTGACGATGGTATAGGCCTTTAGCCTTGCGGGATAAATCCTTGAACCGCAAAACCTTCTCAAACCGCGAACAGGCATCTATTACTTGCCGATACTCTCGCCTTGATTTCTGCGGTAATATCCGTTGTTGTTAGTTATGAGCGACCCTAGATATTCAAAATCGTTGCACATTGGGAAGCTGTGACCTCTTAACTGGATTTGTCCTTCCCCATGCGACTGGGCTTTCGAAGTTCGGATATATTTGATCTTTACTTCGTTGATTTCTAGACCACGATTCTTATAATAAGCCTCTTCCAGTTCTTGAAAAGATCCCTCCAGGGCCGCTTGCTTTATTTAATGCTTTCTTTATTTTCCCTAATTACTCCCAAAAAGTGTTTGCGATCGTGTCCAATTCTTGAAATTGAGTTTTCACCGGAAACACATGTTTTGTGGTCTCTTAAGTACGAAAAAAAAAATGTTTTTAGCGAATAGACTGTGTGTAAACAAAAAATATCAAAAAACGAAGAAATCACAATAATACCAAACTTGGTATTCCGTTTAGGTACTAGCACCGCATCTGACACGAATCATTTTGGGCAAAATCCATCTACCGGAAGTACAGCTTTACTGAATGATTTTTTTTTTCACTTTTCATGATTTTCTCGAACACATTTCCAACACAGTTATGTTTAAATTTCGTATACTATCTGCGCACATAAATACCTATCACTTTTATTTGAAACTTTTTCCAAATTAAAATTGATTTCTGGGTGGACGTTAGCGTTAAGCTTTCCTCTAAAGTACCACGTAAGTATAATGTATGATTTTGTCCATTATAAAATATTATTATATATTAGAAGTAAAATGAATCAAATTTGAAGGGAATTGGTTGGGACCAATTTACAGAAAATGTTTTCTGAGTTTTTTTGGTTTTTTTTTTTTGGAATCTTCTTGAAAGCGACTATAACCATTTCCTTTATACTCGGTGTGCTAACCGCATTGATAATATGAAACTATCACTTTTATTTGTAATATTATTCCGAAAAAAACTATTTTTAGCGGGATTCTGAGGAATCTGCATCGTTAAATTTGTAATATTAAAATATGCGTTTGTAAAAATGTTTTGGCACTTCTTGTGGATTATAGTGTAAACACAATCAATTTTTACCTGCTATCTGGACCAACCAATATAAAATATATATCTGGGTATTATACTATATTTATGATTGGGCAGTTTAAAGAAAATTGGTCAGTTTTCTAATTGTATTAATTACAGTAAGACAATGTCCTGTGAATATTTCACACCACATTCCTTTTTTTTGCAAAAATTAAAAAAACAAAAAATAATATATGGCCTTTCCTTAAAATTATGAATATCCTGAAACACATAGCATAGCATGAGAAAATACAAATACAAGCATAGCTGTTCATACAAGGGAAGAGAAGTACGTATTTCAAACATGGAACTTGTCACAGCAAAACTACTTTATCAATAATTAAAAAAATAATAAAATATTTCCTAGATTATTAAATCTACATAATAATATTTAAAAACCTATATTGCACGACTATATAACACTACATAATATTATGATGATATGAAGATAAAGTTAAGGCCTATACAACAGCAGGATTACCTGATGTAGTAAACACGTGGACTTAAAATAGAAGCCTAACTTGATTGATGACTTCACTGCCTCTAATTACTGGCCGCGGTTCATTACTCGGTAATAGGAGAGAGAGTGAATAGCTTCTTCTATACTTTTATAATATTCATATTCCTAAGATAATTTCTAGTTTTTTTTTTTTTATATTCCCTTTTATAATTAATTAATAATAAAATTTAAAATTTATATCTTTAAAAGAATTTCAGCCTCCTAAAATAGTGGTACTTCAGAGGGAAATAACATTGCTGTTCCCCCCGCACCCCCAGAACCCTTCCAAAAATCAATTTTCTTGGAAAAAAGTGATTGATATTTATGTATGCGATAGTTGACGTAGTTAGAAAGAAAAAGTCGTTGCAGTCATTTATCAAAAAATCGCATTTTAAAAAACTATTCATTAAAGGTTGCACTTTCGGAATGATGAATATTAGAAAGCCTTTGTTTCAGCTTTAGATGGTATCTAAACCGAATAGCATCGGATCTTCCTATCGGATATTTGTTTTTTGGATATTTTATTCACACACCAGTAACACCATTCACTAAAAAACAAGGCACCACAAAATATGTACTTCCGGTAAAAACTCAATTTCCAAAATTTGGCACAATCACAAGTACTTCCTCTTACTGTAATAAGTGAAAGTAAAATATCTGGTGAGAAAACCGTCATACAATTTTTCCTTAGTGCATCATAATACAAATTGACGATTTTTTAATAAATCTTTAATTATCTTTATTGTATATTCAGTTGGGGAATATACGTACTACACTAAAATGAAGTAACATTTTACAGGGAAATGTGATATCTATGATCGCCCAGTATTATTGTAAAATAAATCTTCTCGAAATCATAGCTTATCTCTATGGTTTAAAGTGACCAGAACTATAACTACTGTACGTATTTAAGATGCCAAATTAAAAAAAAACCCTTTGGTATCTTTAAGAAGAAAATCGCAAAAAAAAAGGAAATGAACAAAACATTCAATCGGAATTTTTGGATGAATTAATTTCATTATTATAGAGAAAAGAGATTACAAAAATTTATGTCTATACCATTAATGATCTATTTCCAAACGAGTTGCTAAAAAAAAATATCCAAAGAAAATCAAAAATTTTTTAACGGGTATACATACATCTTTAATAAATTGTAAACACTTATTTGGTTTTTAATTAAAATTTGATAATGTTAAGCAAATATGTTTTTTTAAACAAATATAAAAGAAAATAATTTCAGAGGATACGAATTACATTTTTGTTTTTTTTTTTTATTCATTTTCCAAGAAACATAAGTAGAAATACCTAAAAATATCTGCTCTAGAGAGATATCCGTTACAAATTCTAAGTATAATTTTTTATAATTAACTGCAAACACACATACACCACCATTTTGAGCACCGAAGAGATATATGTAATCTACAGGTTTATATTCTATATTTTTTTTAATTTATCTTCTTTCTTTCTTTTTTTTTTGGCATAAGCGTTCACCATATAGGTCAGCGCTTATCTCTAAAGAAATAACTTTAATTAGAATGAAGTATTTAAATTATTAAGTTTATAAAGATACATTAAATGATAACGAACAGAAGCTAATATTTGATCAAGAGAAAATGTAAACAAAGCAGCGGCCTTGTAACTCAGTGTATTAAATTGTCAATTATAAATCTATTTTTGAATTCTAAAACATAGTTTGTTATTAATTTGTTTTTAGTTTTTTTTAATAATGTCCATTATTTCAATTAAAGAGCCATTTTATTTAGGTTATTTAAAATATTATCAATCTTACATATTTAAGCAAATATGAGTTGTATTTTTTATTTTATTCAGTGAGGGTCATTCAATAAGTAACGAGACAAACCGCGTAACTCAGAAACGGTTGTTTAATCAATACAATAGTTTCTGGGCGTCATGTTGGGATGCTTGTACTTAGTTTAGCCTCAGCTGTCCGAGAGTATTTAGTAAGTATAACCTCAAATATATTCAGTTAACAATGGCGAGTCCGCTCGAGCATTGCATCTCGAAAGAACAACGCTCAGTGATTAGATTTTTAGTTGCAGAGGGTATTATCAAAGGTAGTGAAATCCACGAAAGAATGTTGAAAGTGTACGGGAATAATTTTTTGAACCGTTCGAAAGTTTACAAATGGGTAGACAGTTTAAAAGTGACCATGTAAGTGTCTGTGATGAGAAACGAAATGGATGACCAGTTGAATTGCAACTGCGTTCCCTCGAATCTCGTATTAATGCGTTAATTCAGGACAACAGGCGTATTACTATTAAACTGATTGCTGAAGAAATGCACGCAAGTGTTGGAACTGTCCCATAACATTATTCGGAATAAGCTGCAGTACAAGAAAACTTGTGCAAGATAGGTTCCAAGACAACTTACGGACGCCTATAAAAAACCAAGAAAAAATGGGATGGAAGATACTTCCTTATACCCCCTACAGCCCAGATCTCGCCCCGTCGGACTTCATTTAAAGGGTTTGGACCTCTTAAAGAGGCACTACATAAGAACCATTTTCAATCCAACGAAGAAGTTAAAAATCAGGTGCATAACTGGCTGCGATATCAACCCAAAGAATTTTATACTAGAAGCATACGCAAATTAGAAGAACGATGGGACAAGTGCATAAATGTTGCTGGAGTTTATGTTGAGAAGTAGCTAAAGTTTAACATAAACTTTGGCTGAAATGCTTAGGCTGAAACAGTAAAAAAAAGGCAGCAAAAAAATATACTGATAAGATATAATTTCTCAATAATATTTTGTTGAATAAATCATTGACAACAGCGTTCCAAAGGGTTTTAAATCAAGATTACAAGTTATGTGATAATTTATTGTTAAATTGAATTTAGTTGAGACAAATGTTTAATTTAAAACCTTCTATTTTACCGTAGAATTTCTAATAATTACTAGTGTAATGACATGGCAAGGTCATAGCAATGTCAAACCTTCACACCACATAACAAAGAAAGAATAATTTATAACTAGTGGCCTAGCCGGCTGCTGTCTTCAAGACAAGGCCGCGGCCAAACAAACAAAACCAAGGGTCAATACTTTACATCAAAGCAAGCAACCGCTAAGGCTGGCCACTGACCTAAATCACTGGTCACCGAAATAACCAAGGTCGCACACTAGGACAGATGTCTTGGTGTGAGTGTTGCTAACACTAATATATAAACTTCGCCCCATTGGAAGAGGGGATGATTATATGATTATACTTCAGTACGTCTTCAAGATTATTATACGAGCAGCAAGTTCCGCGTCCCTATACAGGTTTTATTTATACTTATTTCCTTAGTTGTGCATCTTAGTTCATTTATTTTAATCATTCTAAATATTAGTTATTTATCTCCTATTTATTTCTAAGTATTTCTTGTTAATAGTTACCATTACTCACGTTTAAATTATTGTACAAATACAGTCTATTTTTATAAATTCCGTGTTAATACTTCGAGCACTAACTTCCACCCTCTTCAAGACATCTACTACATACCTCAGGAATCACAATAAACGATTCCACTACATAACAATATCTTTAAGACCTTAAAATATGTTTAATTGAATGTTGGCAACACTATTTTTTATTTTTAATATCTAGAGAGTAAATAGTACATCACTTTAGCAGTAACATCATTGGAAGAATTGTTACATTATTCAACAAGGTAGTACAAGATTTTTACATTTTTTTAAATAAAAAAAAAAAAAATGATCAGAAAATAATGCTAACTTCAATCAATATTTCAGGTAATATTGCAGAAAAAAGAATATATTGAATTTGCCCTGAAGGATGAATAACAATTCAACAATAATAGAAAGACCGGGAAAATTACATTTATAACAGGAATAAGCTTAGTGCTACTTTAAATTTTCTGATTCTGCCAATCAGAAACGCTTCCTATGTCACCATGTAAATCAGATAATAATCTTTACCACAATAGACTTAACAGAGCTTTTGTTATGTCCTGTGTTAAGGAAAAAAAAGAAGAAAATGTTGAAAATTATGAGATTGCTATATTATAGGATATAGAATGATTAATATTCAATTGTGGTACAATTATACGAAGGGAGAACATATATATATGGTGATGAGTCATATGAAGAGGGTTGTTACCACCACTGGCCTATTGTACAGTACAGACATCCATTTCCCTCTCATACTCATCACCAGATCCATATACATCTCTCCTCGTACATAGCTGGTTAGAGGGGGTAACATTTTCTCCCTGAGCTCCACTCCCTAACCCATCTTCACCTTCTTCAACATGGGTTGGTTACTTTGCCCCTTATTGTGTACAGTCCTAGCTTCTAATGAATTTCATTTAAGGTTTATTCCACAAACCTCGGCTCTCTTTTATTACTCTGTGAAATTACAAACTACAAGTAGGTTATTTGTTTTTTTTTCCTTCTTCTTCTTCATCTGCAGCGCCCTTCTTTCTCTACAGTACTAGTGAAAAACTGCACAATATCCCTAGATATCAGCCTGATTAAAACCGTTGAAAAGAAGATTGTAAAGCTCTGTATACAATACAGTGTTGTTTATTTGTATTTCTGTTTATTTTTTCTTCTTTTTTTAATTTTTTTTTGTTTTGTTTTGTTTATTGTAGTCTGCAGAAAGAGAATATTATCCAACAATTTACATTGTAGTGGGTCATTAATAAATCTTGTTTATTTCATGTAGAAACAATTACATTTTTTAAATTAATTAATTAATTAATTATTTCCCCTCCCATATTCTTCAATACTCCCTGTTATTGTTATATCTAAATGTTAAAAAAAATTAAAAAAATTCTGAACATTGGTCATACATTGATTGTGTGACTTGGACCGAATTGTAGGGTAGTTAGTTCTTACAAAATTGAATTAATTAAACGTATTATTGAAATTTGCTATATATAAACAAAAAATCTGGTGTGAAACACTCTATTACTCTAGTTTTAAAAATTGTAATTGATAAATTTTATAGTTAGTATACCAAGTTTAATGAAATTCGTCGAAAATTGAAAAAAAAACTCTGTTCAGTAAAAGCGCACTTCCGGTTTACTAATTTTTTTGAACGCGCAATTTTGACCATCTATTTATTTCTAATTAATTTTCTTTAGATGATAGAATTGTATAACCAACTATGATAGGACTTTAGAGGGAAACATAACCCCGCCCTTCCCCTAAAATCCCCCTTTAATTAATGACATTAATGTTACAAATAAAAACGCATTTTCAGTCATCTGTTTTTTTTTTCAAACTCGGAATTTCAAAAAGACATTTAATTCTAATTAATACTATTTGGATGATAGAATTGTATAGTAAACTTAAATAGCACTTTAGAGGAAAACTTAACCACACTCGTCCCCCATAAGTGCCCTTAAATGAATTTTCCCAGAAAAATGTTACAAATAAAAGTTTTAGCTCTTTGTATGTGTAGTTGATATATCAAGTTTGAAGAAAATCATCGGAGTTATTTTTGAGAAAATCGTAAGAAAGTGAAAAAAAAACCATTCAGTCAAAGGTACTTCCGGTTAAAGAATTTTGACAGATGACCTATTGTCAGATCCTATGGTGATACTTAAATGGAATAAAAAGTTTGAACTTTCTACGATTTTTCGTTTTTGAGATCTGCTGTTCACACACACATACAAACATACATAATATACACTCACACACACACACACACACAATTTTCTAAAAACCACTTTTTTGGATTCAGGGGACCTTCCGTAAAAAGTATTTCCGGTAAAAACTCTATAACGAAAATTTGACACGATTACAACACTTCATTTTGCAGGAGTAAGAGAAAGTACTATATATGGTTCAATTAATAAAACTTGAGCCAATAATCTTTTAAAGGTATTAGTTTAAAGTAAATATAATGGGAGAGTAAGATGGAGAGAATTTAGGTCTGGTTGATGAAATGAGAAATCTTTGTTAACACTGGTTATCTAGTATGTTAATAAAGAGACACAGTTTGCCTGGACTTTACAATAGAGAATTCGTTAAGGTAGAGTGGTATGAGAATGACACTTAGTGACTGGCGAGATTTGAACTCTAGTGAACTGTATTTCTGGACTGTCTGTTGCTGTATTTATCTGATTTCTCCCACTCCAGTCCGAAAGAGTGGTTGTGTTCGTTTCTCTTCTCTCCAGTCTCTTTGGTTGCTGTTACATAATCATTTCACTGTAAAAGAATCATACATTGGATTTTGGACTGGAGGTTAAAGTGAACAAATGGCCAAGTGAATCAACCAAATTCAACATATCCAGACTTAAATTTCAAGTCCACATTATTATTAATGCAACAGCTTCGAGGATACTGGTCTTTGTCACATACTAGCTCTCTAGCACCGCTGAGCTAATATCTGAATTAAGTTCCAACATCAAACTTACATCTCATCAACACAAGCCATTACAAGACACTATCAAAATTCAAACACTATTAGCACACTACTGTCTTTTTCCTAAATAATTCAATATCCTTAACAGCTTGCTTGCTACATCATTCTTTCATTCGCTCTGTTTATACCGAACTGCTTACAAATTAGGTTTTTCTGATTCCTCTCGGTGGCCGCAACTTCCTGATTTTTCCTTTCTGCCATCTGAATTTATTTTCGTTTAGCCAAATAGCTACAAATGCTCTAGCAGATGCAATCATTTCTTTGAAGAACTTGCAGCAGCCCTTTCAATCCTTTATCTTCAACTAGCCAATAATTATTTATTTTCTTAATTAAATTTAAAAAAAAAAAAAAAAAAAAAAAAAAAAGCAATCAGATGAAAATGTTAGGTGAAACTAAAAATAAAGAAGGAATAAGGAAAATTGAGCGCGATAAGGAATGAAATCGTAATAATATTTTGACATCTTCAATTGAAGTTACGTCAAGGACATATAGTCAATCAATTTGAGCCCCATGAGCGCTACCAAGAGACCTATTGTGTATCAAAGGGAATGTGAACATATACGATTTGAACAATTCCAATAACATTCTAAACAACATGTAACGTCCTCCAGGGGGCACTTTAATCATGGTCGTTTCCAATAAAATCTCCTTTACCTACTCTCAGACCTGGTACTCAAATAGTGCAGAGTAAACCATTACGTTGATATAAACTGAGTGATTTTTTTTTTTTTTAATTCTGTAAAAGATATAAATGTATCGATTATTCCACTAAAATGAATGAAACGTTGTCCTCATTCACAATACGCTAGTAAAAACTTGACTTTTTATTTAGAGGAAGTAATACCAGTGCTGTCAACTTCAAATTAATAAAATTTAAAAAAATCATCTTTTAAGGTTAAAATAAAAACAATCACTAAACTTATTAATAATATTGTAATAAAATATAAGTTCTACTAAATTAAATATTTTGTAAACATTTGAAACTTTAATATAACCTATAAATTAAATAGTCTACATAATGTTATAATACTGTTAAACATTAACATCCATCCCGTCCTAAAACTTTTTGAAACTAACATTCCCTTTTCTATCAATAAACGTTCCTTAAGCTTGTTTTTGGCATAAGTTTTTGCATAATTTTGAATAGATCTGATGCTGTTACAAAAAAATCTGGTGTGATACACTAACTAACACAACTTTCTCTTACTCCAGTTTACAAAATTGTAATTGACAAATTTTATAGTTAGTATAACAAATTTAATGAAGTTCGTCGGTGTTTTTTATAAAGAAAATTGCAAAACTGAAAAAACTGTTCAGTAAAAACGTACTTCTGATTTAATAATTTTCTTGAAACTAGGAATTTTGGCAATCTATTTATTTCTAATTAATTTTGTTTGGATGGTAGAATTGTACAATCAACTATGATAGCACTTTAGGGAAGCTGTAACCCCACCCCTCCCCTAAAAGTGCCCTAATTTTCCCAGAGAAATGTTTTAAATAAATGATGTAGATCATTGCATGTTTAGTTTATAATAGGTGTTTCAAGAAAATCGTCGGAGCCATTTTTGAGAAAATTGCGAAAAAGTGAAAAAAATCATTTAGTAAACTGGTAAAGTAGACGCACTTCCGGTTATCCGATTTGTTTCAAACTCGGAATTTCAACAATATATTCAATTCTGAACAACTGAACAGCAATTTAGAGAAAACACAACCCTTCCTCTCCCCCCAAAAAACCCCTTAAATAACTTCACAGAAGAAAAGTTTTATGTAAAAGTTGTAGCTCTTTGTATGTGTAGTTGATATACTAAGTTTCATAAAAATCGTTGGAGACATTTTTGAGAAAATGTAAAAAACCGTTCAGTAAAGTGGTTGAGGAATTTTGACAGATAACCTACTGTCAGATCCAATGGCGATACCTAAACGGAATATCAAGTTTGAACTTTCTACAATTTTTCGTTTTTGAGCTATGCTGTTCACATGCTTACATACACACAGAGAGCATTTGCTAAAAACCACTTTTTTGGACTCAGGAGACCTCAAAACGGATATTTGCAGTGAAAATCGATGTCGAAAATTTGACACGATTGCAATACTTCCTCTTACTAACATTGCGAAAGTAAAGAGATCAAAAGTTTGAGCTTCAAAAAGTTTTTCACAGCTCTTGTTAATTCTCAAACCAAATTGAAGAAGATCCCTTAACTGGGAAAAATAAAGAATCATTTTGATTCGTTTTACTTTTTTTTTAGGATAACCATCTCTCTTTTGGAAAACTTGTAAACCACAGTTTCTTATAATCATACCAGAGGATATCGTTTTAAAGTCCTGTGCTCAAATGGGATAGGCGTGCGTTTGACAAGCTTCCAAGCAATATGAAAGCTCTGAAAAAAAAATCGCCTTAATATTTTTCAAGTAATCAATATTGAGCAGAAAATTCTTTTTTTGGATAATCGCGCATATTGCATATTTCTAGAGAAACAAGTAAAAAATGTAAGTTGCAATCGGAACAAGGTCCCCAAAATCGGCGGGTCGCATTACTAATTTTGATAACAGCATTGGGCTGACGGATTTTCTATAATACAAATACATATATATATATAATATAGTGAGAGAGAGAAAGATGTTAATCGCAGGATACTCAAATTTGATGAAACGATTCGAATCCGAGATCCTTACGGAGTCCAGTGCCCAGACTACTGAGCTAATCCTCTTAAATTCTGAAACTTAATATACTTTAGAACCACCATCACATCTGACAAGAGGTATCGATAATCAACCAATCAACCAAACGTGCGTTGTTTACTGAAAGGATTTTTACATATGTTCGCAATTTTTCTCAAAAATGAGTCCAACGATTTTCTTTAAACTTTGATTTTCTATACACATAAACGCCTAAAATTTATTGGGCGATTTTTCCAGGCAAATTGATTATTTAAAAATTATATTTAATATTAATTATAAATATTATTATTATTAATATTAATTAATTTCCAGGCAAATCAATTTTTAAAATTTTCTGATGAGGCAGCATTGTTAGCAACCCTCTAAAAGCTATATACCACCAATATAATATAAAAGTAAATAAAAAGCATTTAACTCTCTACTATTTCTTGACAGATCCTGAAGGAAGGATCTGAAGATGTCTGAAATGTCGATAGAATAAACTTAGTAAGTTGAAAAGTATTTTTTCTTTGGCCCAAAGTAACTAACATTTTGCTGGTTAAATTAAAAGCATTTCTAGGTTTCCAAATATGAAGAAAACCGTTGAAAATGTGGGAGGGTCCGCATTGCTGGATAATATCCGGTATTTTATCCGTCATAGCATGCATATTGGTTTTGTTTCTGACCGGTTTCGAATTTTCATCCATCGTCAGGGCAAATTCGCCAAGTTTGTGTAGAGAGTTCACTTCAACGTAATGTTTCTGCTACACTCTCAATGTTTCTGTCACACCACAAAAGTTTCTTTGAAGTGAACTCTCTACACGAACTTGGTGAATTTGCTCGGATGGAAATCCGAAACCGGTCAGGAACAAAACCAATATGCATGCTACGACGGATAAAATACCGAATGAAGAAAATCTGTGAATACCAGTAGTTGAAGTGTTTTAAAGTATTTTTTTTTAGTTACCTAAAAGCCACCCGGCCTGGATATAGGACCCTGTCGTGGGACATAGTTTGGAATCCCTGATCTAGAGAAAGGAAAGAAAATAACGCCAGTGTTTAAGGCATGTATTAAAATCAGATACGGCTATACAACAAGTCTAGGGTCAACACTACTAGAGCCATCAATGATGGACATTTGCTACAGAAGGATGTGACTCAACTTAATAGCTTAATTAAGTCGCAGACAGTTTTTTGTATAGATGATTAAATAATTTTAGATTTTTTTTTTTTTTTTTTTTTAATCTAAGAATCCATTGTTTAAAAATCCAATCGAATCACATAGTCAATTTATGTTAATATTCCTACCACATTTAAGAAACCTGGCTGTTATAATATATTCCTTGCTACCCTATTATCACATGCAAATCGATCAATGTTTCCAGCTTAATAATCAATTCCAGCTAACTGTTGGCAAAGTGTTACAACCGCATACCTTTACAATGAGTAATACAATTTCAGCTTCAATGTGATCCACCACAACATTGATGTCAAATATATGATTAAAACAAAAACAAAAAAATTGTGAACAAAAAGAAATTCAGCTGCTGAATACAAATTAATGCCAAAAATGTTACTGAGGTAGGCAGTGACAAAATAAAAAATACAGAGAAAAAAAAATGTAAACAATAGAGGAATCCAAGAGCAGAATAGAAATTACAAACTTGACCATTTTATCAGGCCACAGCTCTTTTTTTTTATTTTTCAGCTGTAATGCCAAAAATATTTAAAAAAAGAAACAAAAAAGACGTATATCGAGATTCATAGTTTGTAGTATTCAGCAACCTTGAAATTCACATAAATTGATTCACTCATGGCGGTTGAAGTCATGACATTGACAAAGGAAAGAAATTAGATATGAAATATTCACACTACAATTCTTACAAATATACTTTACACTTACAATAAATTGCTTCACTCATGACGATTGCAAAGGAAAGAATATCAGATATGAAATATACACACTAAAAAACTTACAAATATTCTTCACACTTACAATAAATTGATTCACTCATGACGATTAGAAAGGAAAGAAAATCAGTCATTAAATATACACACTACAAAAGTTACAAATATTCTTCACACTTACAATAAATTGATTCACTCATGACAATTACAAAGGAAAGAAAATCAGACATGAAATATTCACACTACAAAAGTTACAAATATCTTCCCACTTATAATAAATTGATTCATTCATGACGATTACAAAGGAAAGAATATCAGATATGAAATATACACACTACAAAAATTACAAATATTCTTCACACTTACAATAAATTGTTTCACTCATGATGATTACAAAGGAAAGAAAATCAGATATGAAATATTCACACTACGAAAGTTACAATTCTTCACACTTACAATA
>JAAEAF010010816.1:0-18912 GCA_011037195.1 Triatoma infestans | reverse complement strand
GTATTATTCAAATACAATATTGAGATTATAAATGTAACAAGTAAAATTTACTATTTTGTATTATTCAAATACAATATTGAGATTATAAATGTAATAAGTAAAATTATACTATTTCGTATTATTCAAATACAATATTGAGATTATAAATGTAATAAGTAAAATTATACTACTTTGTATTATTTAAATACAATATTGAGATTATAAATGTAATAAGTAAAATTATACTATTTCGTATTATTCAAATACAATATTGAGATTATAAATGTAATAAGAAAAATTATACTATTTCGTATTATTCAAATACAATATTGAGATTATAAATGTAATAAGTAAAATTATACTATTTCGTATTATTCAAATACAATATTGAGATTATAAATGTAATAAGTAAAATTATACTATTTTGTATTATTCAAATACAATATTGAGATTATAAATGTAATAAGTAAAATTATACTACTTTGTATTATTTAAATACAATATTGAGATTATAAATGTAAAAGTTAAAATTGCAACGTAATTATTTTTATTGTAGTTGTGCTGGCCATAAATATATGGGGATTTAAATTGTTTACCTGAATGGCCTTTGGTGGAGAGCTTATGTAAATCTAAACAAAGCTTGTAAAAATTTAATTTTAAACTAAATAAGACCACTTCTAATACCCCTCTAAAATTAATTTTATTTCAGAAACATGTTTCAAATAAAAAAATATACGTAATGCAGCAAACATTCCAAGTTAAAAAAATAATTGTTGCAAGCATTATTGAGAAAATTGCCAAAAAACTCAAAAACCTATTCTTGTAAAAATCGAGAATAGGTCAGTCGAATTGGAATTCTATTAATGCTTCCAGTGGTATAAAAATAATACTGCTGGTAGAACAATATACTTATTATACTGAAGTAGTACTTTAAAGGGAAGCATAACACTACTGTCCACCCAGAAATTCCGCAAAAAATACAATTTTCCTGTGAAGAAGATGGCTAAAAATGATAGATATTTATATCTTCAGCTAGCACCGGAAGTTTAACGAAAATCATTGGAGCCGTTTTCAAGAAAATCACGTTACAACGGAAAAACTTATTCAGTAAGTTTCAACTTCCGATTGAACGATCTTTTTTACAAAAAGCTTATTTTCAAGGTTTCTTCCTGGTGGCACTTTAACGAAATATAAAGTTTGTACATTTTACGATTTTTCGTTTTTTGAGATATATTGCCCCACATACACACATATAGAGACCAATTGCTAAAAACCACTTCTTTGGAATCAGGAGATCTCAAAACGGATATTTCCGGTAAAAACACTATATCGAATATTTGACACAATTACAATACGTTCTCTTTACTAACTGGTAAAAGAAAGTAAAAAAAAGTCTCTTAGGAGAATGCCTCACTAATAATACACGTCTTTCATTCCTTCTGAGTCTGCGTGTAGACATTGTTTGAATAGGATTATATATTGTAACATTATTTATTGAGGGGTAAATTTAATTAATAATTAAATAATTAGAATTTATAATGTAAATCTTCTCTAAAGGGATCTCGTGAGGTCTGAGTTCACCTGAACTAGGAGAGGATGTGAAATAAATCATACATAGCTCATTATTATCATGTATATATTTAATAATAACAAAATAAGTTAATAAGTTAGTATCAAATCTTGTCTTAAGATAAAACCAAAATTAGAGGGATTAATTCATAATAAGACTTACATATAAAAATTTGTTGAAGGTTGGGTTTGCACCATGTCACTATTATACATTTTCGGCTTGCACTGCTTTGTCTTATACACAGATTTCTCATCACTACAAATTTGATCCCTCACTATTTCTGGCCCTAGATTTATATAATCCCTCCCTCCAGTGAAGAGTGAAAGGAAGGGAAATTCCTTTTACTGTAACTGAAGGTATTCTACCTTCATAACTGTTCCCTATTGTTTTCACCCAACCTTCAAAAACCCCAAATTTCACCTTACACAAAAATGTAATTTTTGTTAATTTATATTTAACATAAATATCATAATAATATTTATCATTTCTCCTAGAGTTACACATATTACAATATATACTTAAATTAATAATGTTTTTGTCGCGCTAGGAGTCTCTATCGGTCAATAGTGAAGGATACTGTTCATAGTGAACACTGAACTATTCAGTTGATTTTTAACACGTAACTTTACTATGTATTTATTAGTATTATGAGATTTTTCTAGTATTTTATAATTAATGTTTTTAGGGAAAAATAAGAACCTGGTCTATTAACTAGCTAGTTTTTTTTTTTTTTTTTTGTCGCACTAGGATTATTTCGATTTTATTTTGCCGCGCGATTATTATTTCAGTTATGTTTGGAGACTAAGATATTATCACAGGAAGCTTACATTTGATATTCTGCTTAGGTATTAAAGACCGCATCTGACACGAAGGTTTTGGACAAAATCTACCCCCCTATCGCACCCCATAATAACCTCTAAACCTATGACAAATGAATAAAGTTTGAGATATAAAGAAAATTTTTCACTTTATATAATTAGATTGTACTAACAGCAATAAAGAGAAAGTCGTATGAGTTCGGTTCAGACCAATTCCCCCCCCCCAATCACCCAATGCTGCCTGACAAGTTTTCTTCAACGTTGCATTTTTTTTTTATTAAAATCGGAATTTTCGCTGAAAGCTTAGTAGCTTTTACTTGCATGACATGGAGATCATGCACTAATGTGGTGTGGCATGATAGAGAGAAGCCTAAATGTCTCAGTTCCACGAAAACATTCCTAAGAAAATCACAATTTTACGAGGTTGTAAAATGTATACAAATTGAAACTGCTTTCGGGAATGTCAAAAAAACCTATTCTGATGATCAGAGATTTTCATCACACATGTTTATCTAAATATATAGTTGTTTTTTTTTTAAAAACATTTTTAATTGCACACTTTAATACAAGTAAAACATAGTATTTTGGAATTTCACAGTAGAGGCAAACCTAGGTCACTATTCCCACCCTCAAAGAAATGTATAGAAGCCAAATTAGATCTTCTAAGTACCAATGGATTAGCTTTACCGCATTCCCATTAACGTCAACTTCAATATTCAACTTTGCCTGAAACAAAAAAAAAAAACAATAAAGTATTACTTCTAATTAACTTAATCATTAGTTGTTTTTTTTATCACAGGTAGCAAAAAAATAATGAAGCTGACGTCTTTTGTGTTAGAAGGAAGTCAATATATTAGCAAAACCACAAAGAAAAATATGCTAACTACCAAACATCACATGAATTTAAATGTAACTTCTACATGAGCTACACACAGGTCCACGTTACTGTTCTCTGCTTGTTATTTTGGTTCGACCTGAATTTAAATTGGCAAAATAGATGTCAATAGATTCGTAACACTAGTTACCTCATTACCTTGTTAATTTGTTTAAAATTTACAGCAGTACCTCATTGTTAAAACTAAAGAAACTGGATTAAATTTGTCAATGTTTTTGAAAGTATAAAGAAATTATTTCCTATTGTTTTTGTCAAAGGTCCTCAAGGGTTCTGTCTAGTGGCTATTCAGGGTTCGATTGCTCTGAGGGCAATGTCGGTGTTGACACAGCATCGTGATTAAAAGTGGGAAGCTATACTTAGTAGCGCCCTAGGTAGCGAAGGCCGGAACTAAACGGCGTGGGAACTACGGCGTGCTTACCACACACTACTCTATACAAATTGCCGTCTGGCAAGCCTTGGCCCTTCATGGGCTGTTGCGCCATAGGGGTTGTTTTTGTCAAAACAGTGTGATAACATAAATTTGCTCAGTGCAAGTCTATTTTATCACACTGTTTTGACAAAAAGCATCCTGATGATGGCCGAACGCCCGAAAATGGTCGATGACCACAAAAAGAAGCAGGCTATTATGAAAATATGACTGGATAGTTATTTTGATTGATAAGTAGCTCTTATTTTTATTATGTTTATATAAAAAAAAAAATATTACGTTGTGTTGCAACTAAATTATAATTGATTTCAAACTGCAGTGACTATACAATTAGATGCATAGAGGCTGTTTTAGGTGTTCAATCACTTGCATCCTTATTCTCTATGAATGTATCTCACATATTTATTATATATGTAAACAAGCAAATAAATAAATAAAATATAAAAGCGACATTTTTCCGGAAGGAAATGAGAATTTTATAAAATTTGTAAGGATTGAAATGATGAGGTAATAGTTTTTAAATGACCCCCGGACGTGTTCAATTTGTCCTTCCTATAGTTGATGGTTATATATGTTATTAGGAGATGACTCGTTTCAACTAGTGCTGACTCATACAAAACTATTTAAATAATTATAAACATTTCTTGCCTATTAAGATTTGTTGTTTTTTTTTTTTTTTTTTTTTAATTTTATTTTAGTTATTTGTTTCAACAAATTGAAAAGTATATGCGCTGATAAATGCAAGTACATAACATACACGGTTTATGCTTAATTATCGACTATTAAAATATTAACCGACATTATCAATCAATTTTGATTTACACACTTCAATATAAAAGCATATGAAGAAAAAGCCAATCATTGAGGGTGCTAGACTAAAGTTCACCTTCCTAGGATGAAATTACGAATGAATAATCTACTTGAGCACATGGGCGTATTCTTCATTGTTACCTTTCCAATTGGAAAAAGTAATTGATATCTGGAGAAATAAACTAAAAGACTCAAATCAAATAAAATTTCACATTATAACTACAGTTTCTCAAAATCCAATTGTACCGCTGCATGAACTCGGCGTTATTACTATGTGCGGCGGTTTTTAGAGAAAATAGTAGAAAACTGAAAAATATTTACTAGTAAAATCGCACCACTTCTGGTTATCTAATTTTTCCAAATTTGAAATTTTAGCAATATATTTTATTATAATTAATATTATTTAGATGATAGAATTATGTTATAAACAGAAATAGTACTAGAGGGTGAACCCTCTATCATAAAAAGTGCAATTAAATACATTTTTCCCGTAGAAATGTTTAAAATATAAATATATTTTTGATCTTTCTATGTGTGGCTGGGTATACCATGTTTATAGAAAATCGTTAGAGCCATTTTCCATTCAGTAAAGTGGTTACTTCAGTTTGAGAAATTTTGACAGATAACTTACTGTTGGTTCCGATCTTGATACATAAACGGAATATCAAGTTCCATACTTTCTGCAATTTTTCGTTTTTGAGCTAAGCTGTTCTCAAAGGCACACACATACACACACACACACACACACACACACACACACAGATCATTTTCAGATCAAAACCACTTATTTGATGGAATCAGGGGACCTCAAAACGTATATTTCCGGTGAAAACACGATATCAAAAATTTGAGGCTATTACAATCACTTTCTCCAAAAATATCGATCTCTCCAAACATATAACCTTGGACACTGAATGCGCTTAAGTTTGACACCACACTAGGTAAATAATATATTAAAAGTAAAACTCCGAGTATGTTACGTATTCAGGAACCTTCTACAAGAGCGACTACTGCTTAAATATAAAAATTATATTAAAATATTCACCGACGGGTTAAAGACTGATAAACGGAGTAGGAGCAGCTTTCGTCATGAATAAGAATGAACCCAAGAAATATATTATTTGCTCCGATTCAAGAAGCTCACTGGAGATGATAGGCAATCGGGACTCCGACAGTTTGTTGATTCAGTGCATTCATACGCTCTTCGAGCTATATGCCTGCGAGAAAATAAAGAAGTCTCGTTTATTTGGATTCCCGGTCATGTGGGGATAAGAGATAACGAATCTGCCGACAAAGCTGCTAACGTCTACAATGTCTTGTAGAGACGAACGTGTCCTTGCAGACGATTGGAAAGCTTTTCTAAAAAAACAAAATCTTTCCAACTGGGAAAAGGAATGGCAATCAGTAGAGCTGTCAAATAAACTAAGGAATAATCAAGAGTACCACAAAGAAATGGTCAACCTCAAGTCGAGAGTCTCGCCGAAAAGACGTTGTCCTAGCGAGAATGAGACTCGGTCACACCATGTTGACACACAGCCACATATTCCGAAGAGAACCTCAGCCGGTATGCAGCGCTTGTAATACGACATTAACGATCCCGCATATTCTATTGCAATGTTCGAAATATGCAAACGCGCGGGGAAAGGTAAATTTGCCGACCAGTCTTACGGATGTATTAGGAGACAATGAGGGCAATAAATATCAATAAGATCTTAGGGAGGTTCATCTATTTCATTGGTTGTGAAACTAGCTGTACATATGTATGCGTTTAGTTGTTTGCTGGTGTCTTGTGTCTAGGTATTTATTTTATAAGTGATATAAGGGAATAGAGGAATATGATTAGACCTAGATTGTGGGTTTACTGTCGAAATTGTTAGACTGGCGGGTATGGATATGCATCCCGGATGAGTTCTTACAAATTAGAATCAGGTGCAAAGGACCATAGCTGTTTGTGCACCTTAAAAAAATCCAGAAAAAAAAAATACTTCCTCTTACTAGGAAGGAAGAGAAAGTAATAAGTGTAAGTAATAAATAAAAGTGATATGCTTAATTAGAGAGTAATGAAAACAGGTGGAATCATTTTCCGAATATGTGGTGCGAAAAAATATTGTTTCTGTAGTATTTTCTTCACACCAAACACATATTATGTAAGATATAATACTATATGCTAAAAAATACATGTTTTTGCAATGAGGGATCTGAAAACAAGTTTTCCCGGTGAAAATCTATTTGTAATATTTGACGATCACAATACTTCTTACTGGAGAAAGTGAAATTAAAATTAGCCACACGTCTGTACTTTTTTAATAACTTAGCTCATATAGAAGAAAAAACCTTGTTCAGCTTCTAATTAACTTTGGGAAGCGTTTTTTTTCATTGAAAAAACAAAACAAAAATTGCCCATTGATAAAATATTCAAGAGAATAAATTAGAAATGCTTTGTTCAGTTTCTTATTATAATGATTGGAATGAGAATATGACAGACTGATCGTAAATCATCTAAACACAACCAGGACCTATCTTTATACAAGTCATGTTCACTGTGACTTCTGTCTTGATATACAGAATCGCGCAGCCATACTTGTGACTCTCTTATGGCCTGAACATATTGACTGTTTACTTTCTTTCATTGCGAATATGGCAGATTTTAAGAAAATGACTTTTCACAAAAAAAAAATACATTTTTTAAAGTCGCATGGTCATGAAAAAGTAGGTTTTAGTAATTGTTTTCTCTCACTCTATGTGTTCAAGGGAATAAACTCAAAAACATATAAGTTCAAACTTATATTTCATATCCTTAAATTCGCAAAAATTAGTTTCATCTCCGGATCCGCTGGTAAGAAACACCAGTCAGTGTGTAAACTAAATTTGCTCTGTGCAAGTCTGTGTTGTTACAGTGTCTGAAAAACGCATCCTGAAGATGGGAGAACGCCCGAAACCGGTCGATGATCACAAAATGAAGCAGGTTACCACGGAAAATGTCTCTGATGCTTTCCAGCTCTGCGGAACCAACCACCACAACATAATATTTTTTAACTGAATTTTTCAATTTTCCCAAGTACCTCGAAACCGGATTCTAACTATATATAATTTTATGCTAAAAAAATAAAAGAAAAAATCTGGTGTGAAACACTCACACAACTTTCTCTTAATCCTGTTCTCAAAATTATAATTGACAATTTTATAGTTTGTGTACCAAATATAACGAAATTCGTCGAAAACTGAAAAAGCTGTTCAGTAAAAGCGCACTTCCGGCTTACGAATTTTCTTAAAACTTGTAATTTTGGCCATTTATTTATTTCTAATTAATTTTGTTTGGATGATAGAATTGTATAATCAAATATGATACCACTTTAGGGGAAGCTGTAACCCCACCCCTCCCATAAAAGTGCCCTTAAATTTTCCAGAGTAATGTATTAAATAAAAGATGTTGATCTTTGCATTTTTATTTTGTACTCAAGTTTCAAGAAAATCGTCGGAGCCAATTTTGAGAAAATCGCGAAAAAATGAAATAATCATTTAGTAAAGTGTTAAAACAAACGCACTTCCGGTTATCCGATTTTTTTAAACTCGGAATTTCAACAATATATTTAATTCTAATTAACATTATTTAGACGACAGAATTGTCTAATAAACTGAAATAGCAGTTAAGCAGAAAACCTAACCTCAGCCCTCCTCAGGAAGTGCCCTTAAATGAATTTTCCTGGAGAAATGTTTCAAATAAAAGTTGTAGCTCATTGTATATGTAGTTGATATACCTAGTTTAAAGAAAATCTTCGGAGCCATTTTTGAGAAAATCGCAAAAACGTAAAAAAACCAACTAGTAAAGTAGTACTTCCGGTTGAGGAATATTGACAGATAACGCACCGTCAGATCCCATGGAGATACCTAAACGTAATATCAAGTTTGAACTTTATACGATTTTTCATTTTTGAGCTGTGCTGTTCACATACATACACACACACAGACACACACACACACACACACAAAGACCATTTGCAAAAAACCACTTTTTTGGACTCAGGGGACCTCAAAACGGATATTTTCGGTGAAAACTCAATATCGAAAATTTGACACGATTACAATACTTCCTCTTACTAGGAGTAAGATAAAGTAAAAAGAATGACCATTTTTTTCAATAAAAAAATATATATTACTTTATCTTACTCCTAGTAAGAGGAAGTATTGTAATCGTGTCAAATTTTCGATATCGAGTTTTCACCGGAAATATCCGTTTTGAGGTCCCCTGAGTCCAAAAAAGTGGTTTTTAGCGAATGGTCTGTGTGTGTGTGTGTGTCTGTGTGTGTGTATGTATGTGAACAGCATAGCTCAAAAACGAAAAATCGTAGAAAGTTCAAACTTGATATTACGTTTAGGTATCACCATTGGATCTGACGGTGCGTTATGTGTCAATATTCCTCAACCGGAAGTACCACTTTACTAGTTGTTTTTTTTTACGTTTTTGCAATTTTCTCAAAAATGGCTCCGAAGATTTTCTTTAAACTTGTTATATCAACTACACATACAAAGAGCTACAACTTTTATTTGAAACATTTCTCCAGGAAAATTCATTTAAGGGCACTTCTGGGGGAGGGGTGGGGTTAGGTTTTCATCTTAACTGCTGTTTCAGTATATTAGACAATTCTGTCATCTAAATAATGTTAATTAGAATTAAATATGTTGTTGAAATTCCGAGTTTGAAAAAAAATAGATAACCGGAAGTGCGTTTTTACTGAAATATAATTTTCAGTTTTCTGGTATTTTCTCGAAAATGGCTCCAACGATTTTCTTTAAACCAGCGTTGTTAACTATACATATAAAGAGCTACAACTTTTATTTGAAACTTTTCCCCTGATAAATTCATTTAAGGGGACTTTTGGGGGAGGGGGGTTATGTTTTTCTTTAAAATGCTATCACAGTTGATTATACAATTCTGTCATCCAAATTGAAATAACTAGAAATTAATATATGACCCAATTCCGAGTTTCAAGGAAATTAGTAAACCGGACAGTTTTACTGGACAGTGTTTTCACTTTTCGACGAATTTCATTAAATTTGGTACACTAACTATAAAATTTGTCAATTATAATTTTGAGTACTGGAGTAAAGAAAGTTGTGTGAGTGTTTCACACCAGATTTTTTTTTTATTGCTTTCTATGAACTTTACATTAATGTTCAAAATATAACCCATTGTGATAGACGGTTGTAAAGCTATAGGTAATGGAAGCATGGATTGTGCCAAATTATTTGAATATGCCTCATTATAATATAGGTACAAATTCTATATTGGAATGTAAGGAGGCGTGCCTCCCAATAGACTGACATAAGTAGCACAAACATATGTGAGCCTATCAAAAATCGTGACCCTCAAAATGTGTAATCAATTGAGTGAAGTTTTGACCGGGAAGCTTTGGAATGAAGATGTTATAAACAATGGTTTTTTTCCTGAAACAGACACATTTGAAACAATTTTCTTCAAAAAAAAATCCTAGAAAATCTATTGTGAGAAATTAACTTGTGAGAATTTGTTAGAGAGATTCAACCAAAGTTTCGATTCAAAATTGTGAATGAATTGGAAAACTATATAATTACTCTTATAGAATTATATATATCACATGGAAAAGTAGAAAATATTTACTATAATTTCATTTTCCTAGAAAATTTGCAATCACTCCAAGCATAAAGCATAAAAATGATATATCTTTAAAACAATATTTACAAAAATTCTTCAATTTGTTTAAGCTATCTCTCTACCTGGCTGGGAACCATTCAGAAAATCAATGTATGTTAAAAGCTAAAAAATGATAATTTATTCCATTTTGCCAATGAATATGGATATTCATGACTTTTCGTTAGCAATCTAATTAACTCAGCAGGTCCGAATGTTTCTGCTCTTCATAACATTGTAAGTATGTTATGCAAAAGGTCATTGGCAGACATAAATCCATGTTTAAATATAGATCTTGACGTATAAAGCGTAGGTTTTATCAGCAAATCAATAAATATTCTTTACACATTTATAATACTTTATTTTTAAACAATATTACTTTACTAAATATATAAATATAATAAGCAAAGTAAATTAATGTGAGAATCTGCTCAAGAACACAAGAGTTTAAGACAATTTGATATTTATTTTATAACTTACACTGAGTTATATTATTACTCCACATTATAACTACTCCAACCAATCTTCTACATAATTTTTTTTTTTTTTGTTCTTCTTTTTAATATAAATACACATGTATTTACATATATGGCAATTTTCATAAATGCAACCAATTTCTGAGTAATCCACACTATGTGAAATAAGAAATCAGGTAAAGATACACTAATTAATAAATTGTTCCTTATTATCATAACTTAATTTTATGAAAATATTGGTTTAGAAATAAATTGTATGTTTTACGGATGTAATAATAAATTCAAGTGCAAGTAATAAATTCAATTATTTGTTACGTTAATATTAAGACCTCAGAATAAGAAAGAAAATGTTGAATATTCGCTTGCTGAATATGCAAGCATATAATCTTTAGCAGGGCTTTGTCTGGGCCTTGAAAAAGGCCGTCTGCAGGCCGATATGGTTGTGGCCAGTTCATTGTCGACTTTTTTTTTTTCTTTCCGTTTTTCCCCCTTTTTTTTTTGTTTGGTGGGCTGCTGGGCGACAGCGCAGATCGTTTAGCCGCAAAATTTGCGTTACCAGGAGGTACGACGAGGACGCGATCTACTTCACCCCCCCGAAAGGCGATAACAGTGCGACCGAGTTATGCCCTTGAAATGCTTGGAGAATGCTATCCACCTCCCCTCCTTGGACCCACATCTATACTGACGGTTCAGCAGAAGGTGTCACTAAAAATGCGGGACCTGGAGTGTTTGGTATCGACTTCCAGTTTTCAGAACCTGTTGGGAACGCGGACCTCAAATTTCGATGGGGAGATCCCGGCTATCCTGATAGATTTGAAAAAATATATGGTTGAAAAGAAATTGGACAAAGTAGTGTTTCTCAGTGACTCCCAAGTTGCGTTAATAGCCGTAACGGGATCTCAAAGTGGAATTTCCGCAGATGTAAGAGCGTGCCAAGAAATGGTTGAAAAGACTCTTACAGAAGGAAAGCAGCTGGCTTTCCAATGGATTCCTGCACGTTGTGGTTTACTAGGGAACGAGCAGGCCGATAAATTTGCGAAACAGGAGTGTCAATGTGATCAGCCCGACTACGTTATGTGTTTTGCTTCGGCTAAGGTAGCCACTTAAATTTTCTTGAAACTCGCAATTTTGGCTATCTATTTATTTCTAATTAATTTGTTTGGGTGATAGAATTGTATAATCTATCATCTAATAATACTTTATCAAATATGATGGCACTTTAGAGAAAACATAAAAGTTGTAGATCTTCAAGAAATCAATAAGAAGTATCAAGAAAATCGTCGGAGCCGTTTTTGAAAAAATCACAAAAAAGTGAAAAAATAATTTAGTAAAGTGGTAATTGTAATCTCACTTCCGCTTATCCGATTTTTTTGAAACTTGGCATTTCAAACAACATATTCAATTCTAATCAACATTATTTAGATGAGAGATCTGTCTAATAAATTGAAATAGCACTTTAGATGAAAACCTAACCCCACCCCTCACCATTAACTGCCCTTAAATGAATTTTCCCAGAGAAACATTTCAAATAAAAGTTGTAGATCTTTGTATGTGTAGTTTGATAATAGCAATTTTGAAGAAAATCGTCCGAGCCATTTTTGAGAAAATCACAAAAAGGTAAAAAAAAAAGTGTTACATCCTGTTGAAGAATTTTGACAGATAACGTACTGTTAGATCCTATGGTGATACTTTAACGGAATATCAAGTTTCAATTGTCTACGGTTTCTCATTTTTGAGCTATGCAGGTTCCACATACCCACGGACATACACATTTTCCATTTGCTAAAAACCACTTTTTTGGGCTCAAGGAACTTCAAAAACGGATATTTCCGGTGAAAACTAGCAAAAATCGGCGAAAATTGACACGATTACAATACTTCCTATTATGTTTTTTAATTTGTCAAATTTTTTCGAGTAACCTGTACTTGAGGGAGTTTATATCTGTCATTTTCAAAATGATAGGAATTTACTGACGAAGGTACTGATAAGGAACTTTAAATGTTTTTTTATGTTTTGTTATTTACCAATATATTAGCATAACCTTCATTCCTAAACAAGGAAGAAGCGACCACTCTGACCCTTAAGTATTTAGACCAATAAGTCTTATGTCATTTGTCCTAAAAACTTTGGAAGTTTGGTGGATAGGTATGTTATTGACGGTTCTTTGATGCTGTAGAAATATTGTCCGAGACTGTTTTGCATTGTCGGTAGGATAGAAATATCGCTGTATGGACAAAGGATATACTTTACGGTGTTTCTTTGGTGTTGAAGGGGTATTTGATAGAATATCATTCGATGTGCTTAGAGATTCCCTAAGTCAAAAAGGTATATATCACGATTAAATTAACAGATTGATTCAAGCAGTTGAGTTATTATACAGGTTTCTCTAAGCATTCACACTGTGGTTGCAAAAACGAGGAGATTGAGGTGGTTGTGTCTCTCAAAGCTATGATGTGCAGTCATGGATGAATTCATCGGGATTCTATGTATTAAACTAGCATATGCTATACAAGTATATATATGATAGTTTTACCTTATTGTTGGGGCAGTGTCTGATTCCTATCACAAACTTAAGGAAAACCGCCCTCAAGCATGTACATGATTGGACTCAGGGCTTTCAATTAATCCCAGTAAGACCCAATTGAATTTATTTACCTACAGGAAGAAAGATCGTAGGAATTTGTAGGAGTAGTTCTTGACAGTAAATTAAAATGGTTGGAACGTGTAAGACACAGCATGAGAAGGCAATAATTTCCTTTTAGGAAATGTTGAAAGAATTGTAGGGAAGAAATGGGAGATCCCAAGATGATATTTTGGATTTATTGCTTGGTTAATAAACCTAGGTTGTTGTTATATCTGGCTGTAGTATGGTGGGCGTCGCATTGAGATAAGATCCACTAGATAGCTGGTTGAGGCTATGCAAAGCTTGGATTGTCTGGCGGTGACCGATGCGATGCGGACCACGCCAACACTTTATTGGGAATTAATCTCATAGCGCTTTGTAGAAGTGAAGTATGTGGAATCACACATCCCGTATCACACTATCTACATAGCTGTTCCTTATTAAACTTCATTTTCAAAGATATATCTATACTTTTTATTGGCCAATCTTTCCGTGAGATCAATACGATTTTATTAATATTACAGTATAGAAACTAATCTCACATTCCTCGACAACTTATATTACGAAAATATAATATGTTAAATAAAAAACTTATAACAACAGGTTTGATAAATGATGGTTTTTAAAAGATTGATCCAAAAAACTTGAAAACATGTCAATGCCAGAAAACCAAAAAAGAAAACTACTATAATTTTGATTAATAATACCAGAACTCTGACTGCCCCAAATGTAATTCGCCCCGATATGATGGAGAAGCTGTGCAATAGGAAAGAAGTTCAGTAAAATAGGACATTCTTGCTGTGTATAAATTTCAGTAGCATATATTTAGTAACATATTCTCCTAGATTTTGGTTATATGGCTGAAATTTTCTACTTTTTAAATATGTATTAATTTTGTCAATAAATTTAATAATATGGATTGATGATTAACAAAAACTGTAAAAATTAAAGAAACTCTACGACTATTATCTGCCAGTATTATATTATTATTATTACACACTCAGTGAGTGTGTAAACTGAATTTTGCTCTGTGCAAGTCTTTGTTGTCACACTGTCTGAAAAACGCATCCTGAAGATGGGCGAACACCCGAAACCGGTCGATGACCACAAAATGAAGCAGGCTACCACGAAAAATGTCTCTGATATTATTTTTTTGGTTTAGACAGACCAAGTCTTCATTTTCACTCTAGTCTGAATCTTTAAGTTCCAATAGTGTTTCACATTGTCGGGTAATTTGCTCTTCCTTTCTGGCCAACTTGAATGACAATATTGTTTCAATGCTCGAGTTTCCTCATCTTCATCAACCACTTGCTATTTGATTTAGCAATGAATAAGGCATTCTGGTTCGTCTGTTGAATTTTGAATCTTCAACGAAGCTCGTGACAACAAATCCGCAATCGACTGCGTGTCTTCAATGGCATGCATTTGGCACTTAAGCTACATTTCATGCTTTTCATTCTCTTACGTGGCAGTCTCCCAGGCACCTTATCTAAACTTTGCTGAAACACACTTTCTTGTGGTTTATGGTCTGTGAATAGGATCATTTCATACCCATAAATAAACCGATGTAGTTTTTCCACTGCAAATATAATAGCTAACATCTCTTTCTCTAACCTGAAAGAGCTCTTTGTTCTGAAGACCTTTGTGATAAATAAATAAAAAGAAGGCTTCTCGACATAAATCCTAGAGGGTTTCCCTCTTGCAATAAACATTCTAGCCCATCCAGAACATCCGTTTGGACTTCATTCGGAAGATCTAGTTAAAAAATGTCAATACAGGAGTTGTGCAATTACAATTGAAAAAGATTGTGTACATTGATTTATGGAAAATAAATTAATTTACTGATTGATCTAAACAAAAATTGAAACATAAAAATTTTAAAATGAAAATTTTTATGAATTTTCCTAAATGATAATTTTTAACATTATTTCTTTAAAAAAAAAATACTTCACTTTAATAGATATTGAAAAAATAGAACCGTTATGGGATCATGTCATATGAAGGCCGTTTAAGATCTTTGCTATTAAAGTTTACACTTTTTCAATCCCAGTTGAGGAAGGGAATAGCTAAGTGGTTAGCGTACTGGACTCCCACGCGGAGGACGCGGGTTCGGGTCCATCTGTGCTACGCTACCCTTAGATTTTTTTCTTATTAGGAGCCGCTACAGGTCACTGTCCGGAAGCCGGCAGTGCATTGAGAAGTCTCCAGGCGTTAAATGACCATAAATGTTGCATTGCGTGCCTTAAAAAAAACAACCCCACTTGTTAAAGATCTAAGATTAAGAAGATAACGTTATTAAGTTCACGGTTAAGTGGATTATGCTAATTTTTAATATTTTTATTAACATTATGTTTTATCACTCAAAACTGTGATACTTATTCTCTTTTTTTTTAATTAGAGTCATAAAAAAAGTGTTTAGTTTTGGGAGTATTAATTGGGTTAGGATTATTATATATATTACTCACAATCACAAATAATACTAGATCTACGTATCCATACTTCTTCGTCTAATCTATCGTAGTGCTTCTAGGAGAATGTTTATAAACACATATTTTGATTGAAAGAGCAAATTTTAGAGTTCTTAATTTGACAAAACTAAGGTCTTCGTATTTTGATCACACAACATACTGTAACATAGCTACCAGTGCCATCTAGGGGAAAAGCAGAAACCTCAAGTTCTCCTCGTGGCCGCTGGGAAGCGCTAGTGGGGTGCCTCTAGGTTCTTCTTTTACAGCGGTCTCCCACGATCTACCGCGACCTATATGTTTGAGAAACTTCCAGAACCTTCTGCAGTGGTATAAATAGGAGAAGTACAGCTTGAGAGATATAATCACTTGTTACAAATGCAGTGCACGCTTGTTAAAAGTGAATAAATACTGAACCGTCTTCCTGATGCAAAGATCCCGCAGACCGCCTCGAACACTTGCGATTCAAAGTTTCTCCCCTGATCGGAATTTAATGCCAGCGGAATCCCGAAAAGGCTGTACAAGTTATTTACCACAGCTTCCGCCACAGTTGATGGGTCCTGGGTTGCAAGGCATACGCCTCTGTCCACTTGCTAAAGTAGTCCGCCGCAACTAATATATAACGATCTCCTCTTTTAGACTTTAGAAATGGGCCGGCTATATCGATAGCTATTCTGAACGGATATAACGGGTTCTACATATGAGTCCTCTGCTCGCTACACATTCTGTGCATCGCCGCCACAAATCTTTAACATCTTGGTGGTAGCCTACCCAATAGAACCGCTGCCTCAGCTTTTCCAGTGTCTTCTTTATCCCGAAATGGCCAATAATGCTTCCGTGCATTTCCGCTAGTACTTCTTCCCTCTTCGCAGGTAGAATTACCTGATTCCTCTTGTCTTTGCCATCTGCGCTTTCCAAGATCCGCAACAATACGCGATCTTTAATGGTAAGCGAATCCCATTGTGCACAGTAGCATTTCACATCCCGATTGCTAGGTGCAATGTCTTTCCAGTCCGATCTTGACCGATGTTCTTTAAACTTAAGCATCGGTCCGATGTCCTCATCTCTAGTTGTTCTTCCCTAATCACTTCAGGGCTCCATTCTTCTAGTATAAGACAGTGGTTCTTCTGTATTGTCCCTGCTTCTCCAGCTTTATCTTGCTACAGTGCTTGCAATCCGTATTACAAGGCCGTCTTGAAAGAGCGTCAGCATTGCTATGGAGTCTTCCCTTGCTGTGGTTGATCTTGAATTGGTATTCCTACAATCTCTCTATCCAGTGAGCTACTTGACTTTCCGGGCTATTGAAATTTAAAAGCCAGTCAGTGAAGCATGATCTGTCCGCAATAGGAACGGCTGTCGAAAAAAGTATTTATTGAAATGTTCCAATGTCTTCACGATTGCCAAGAAGCTTTTTCCTAATGACACAGTCCTTCTTTTCAGCCTTAGATAGAGTTTTAGACAAGTAAGCAATGATTCGTTCTTCGCCATCCTGTACCTGGGAAAGTATACCCATTGTGCTGGTATTTGTGTCTACTATGAATTCGCAACCAGCCCTCGGGCATACCAAGATTGGGGACTTCAATAAGGCTTTCTTGAGCCGATCGAATGCTTCTTGGCATGTAGGCGTCCATTCAAAAGGTTGCTCATTTTCAGTCAACTGGCCTGGCTATGTCTGCAAATCCGTGGACAAATCTCCTGTAGTAAGTACACATCCCCAGGAAACTTCTAATTTCATGCTTATCATTCGGGACTGGCAACGCACTCATGGCTTAAATCTCCTCAGGATCGGTCTTCACTCCTTCCGCGGCAACACAATATGTCCGAGGTATTTCACTTCCTTGCCAAACATTTGGCATTCCTTTAGGCTAAGCTTCAAGCCAACACCGGACACTTCTTCAAAGACCTCTTCTAAATGCCTGAGGTGTTACTTCAAGGTCTTGTAAAGATGACAACTTCGTCTAGGTAAATCAGGCAGTTCCGCCAATGCAACCCTCTCAGAGTTGTCTCCATCAGCCCTCGAAAGTAGCCGGGGCATGAGTCCAAACCTGAGGAAAAAGCAGTCTTCTCTCGAAGCTCTGGATGTACGTCCACTTGCCACTACCCTTTCTTTAAGTCCAATGTCGAGAACCATTTGGCCTCCGCAAAGGTGTCCAGAGTGTAGTCTATTTGTGGCAACGGGTAGCTGTCCTTCTTTCTGTTGTCATTGAGCTTTCGGTAGTCAACACAAAATCTTGTCGATCCGTCCTTCTTCTTGACCAACACAACGAGAGAAGCCCCAAGAGTTGCTGGAAGGTTGGATCACGCCTTGGGTCTTCATGTTGTCTAACATCTGGTCAACTTCCTGTTGTTTGGCCAGGGGAATCCTTCGTGGTGGTTGCTTGATAGGTGGGCGATTGCCAGTATTGATTCGGTGTTACACCGTCTTCTTCCTTCCAACGTCGTTGTCGCTGCAAGGAAACACATGTTGGAACTTCCATAGCAGCTCTTTGGCCGGTTTCCCGTCCTCAGGTTTCAAATCGGCCACTGCACTTTTAATAAACTCGTTCATTACCCTGGATTTTGGTGCAGGTTGCCTCTCAGCTAGATCTGTGCTGGCAGTCACCGAACCAATTATCATCTTGACTTTTTCACACCTGCCTATGATCGTTCCCTTCTCCAGCTTTTGGACGAAATCCTTAGTGTTCAAAAGTCTATCCGGTATTTTATTAGTGTTAGCCGAGATAAGCGTCCCTCCTACGAGAAGCCGTTGTCGAGTTGCGGAGTCGGCTCTAATACTACCAGTAACCCTCCTGGTTTTTCCTCCAATGCGACAGCGGTTATGGCTTCACACCGAGGCAGTAGGATAAGGTCTTCCGAAAGCATCACCTCCTTACCACTCTGTCGTCTTCTTTACATATCTTTAGAATAATCTCCTCGTTCCCTATTCGCACAGATCTCTCTTCAAAATTCAGGACGACTTTATGGGCCATTATAAAATCCATCCCCAGTATGACCGGATCCGCAATATCCGAAAGGAAGCGAAAACAGGCCAGGATGAAATGAGAGAAGAAATAAAAAAGGAGATAAATAAGGTCCAAGAAAAAATAGACTAGGTCCAAGAAAACCAGAATGAAACAAGAATGAAAACGGTCCAAGAGGAGTTAAAATCCGACCATCCATTGAAAGGTGCGCTACAAGATGG
>JAAEAF010010815.1:0-11908 GCA_011037195.1 Triatoma infestans | reverse complement strand
ATGTATACATCAAAGGATTAATAATGAAGCACAAATAATTATTTTGATTTCTACTTTTCTAAGGGTAAGTTAATATATTTTAACATTTTTTTTTTTTACCTTTATTTTCATTTAGTTATTTATTTTTAAAACATTTTAGGAAGGAGATAGTGAATAAAATATAAATATAAATATTATAATTTTTTTAATTTATAATATGCATAAAATTTGAATTACAAATGTTATGTTACCCCAAACACCCAAATTACCTTTCTACTATTACCCAACACAATCAATTTTATATAAATACATTGAACCTTAATAATTAAGTAAAAAAACATTCCTTACTGTAAAAAGACTGCACTTTTATTTCTAAGTTACAAATACATAAATTCTTCCCATATACTTGGTTGTAAAATTTGAATTACAAATGTAGGAAAAAACTTATAAATCATACCTTAACTTTATTTAAATACATTGAAACTTAATAAATTAAGTAAAAATATTCCTTACTGTAAAAAGACTGTACTTTTATTTCTAAGTTACAAATACATAAATTCTTCTCAAATAATATGTAAAGAAAAATTGTCTACAATGTTGTCAACGGTAAAAGACTGCACTTCTGATTTCTAGCTTACATTAAAACATTTAATAAACAATTATTCTTTATACCCAATTGCTTTTGTATTGATTCCATTAGACTGAATTATTCTTTTATCATCATATGGCGACAGTGATAATTTATTTATTTCAACAGTAGTTAACTGGTGGTGTTTGGATTGAATACAGTTCACTATAGTTCTAATTTGTGAATTTTTATTAAGGCATTCAATATAATCTTTGAATTGAATATGTTTGCTTAGAGCAGATTTTTGAATACCTTTTGCTTTCTTTACTTCCTCCCCTTCAATAAGTATAGCATACATTTTAGACCGAAGACCTACAAATTCTGTTATTATTCTCCCACAAGCTTCATCTTTGAATTTGCCGAGTACTTTTTTGTTTGCTACTGAGTAACAAGGAGAGTGATAGGATAATCGGATGTGTCTAAATATTCCAACATACTTTTTATATCTCGATAAAGGTCATTGGTTTTAATATGGTATATAAAAGAATCTGTATCAGTGTATGCAAGAGTTAAATTATCCAGTCCATATTTTGGTAACATGATATCATAATGATATTCATACATTACATGCTTTGACAAATCTAAAATTGACATTCCAACATAAATTGGTTTATGAAACTTAATTACAGTTTTTCTCATATGTACAGCAGCTAAATTTTCAGAATATATGGTTCGATCAAGAAATGATGGTTTAGCGATAAGTTTTTCAAGTTGTTTATTATCACATACCAATTTAATATTTTTTCTATTTCTTATATTTTCCATTGTTTTACCATATACAGAATTATTATATAGTTTATACAGATCTTTGTCAAATGCGTTAGTAGCTGATGCGCGGAACGTAGAATTGTAATGTATGTAGCTTTTTAACCAGTTAGATTGTCGAAATTTTAAGATTCGGTGTATCTTCTGTAATTGCAGTCCATGTTTCAACGCTTGCTTTAGCGTAACATAATGCCCTATGTAATTGTATTTATCATTTAAATTTAGAATTAGTTTTCTTTGCTTGTTTATTTCCAAATTTTCAGGAAGGAAAGGTAAAAAATTGTGCAATTTATGTAATTTCTTTGGGTATGTGACGTCCACTTCTAGAATATATCCATACTCACCATTATCATCAGTACTATCTAAATTGAACTCTTCCGAAGATATCCATGAAAATTCTCCGTAAGGTAAACATTTTGTCATGGAGAAACCGTATAAATTGTTACAGTCTTGGTAACTAATAAATCTATTTTCTAAATTTGGATTGTAGTCTGGGAGGTACTGATTGTTTGCTTTGCAATATCTGTGAGAAAGTTGTGTCATGCCTCCTCTAATAGCATTTTGGACCATTAAGACCATCTGATAATCTTGGAGTAATTCGAGCTCCACACCCGTGAATTTAAGCATTGCGTCCCAAGATAGGCCAGGAAGGGTATAATAATGGCAAGGATCAAGCTGATGAGTCTTTAAAGTGATGGTACGAAAATGGTCAAAACAATCGGCAAGTAATAGAGTGTCCAATTGCAAGTAATGATCGCTATAAGCGCCCAATGTTTTACAGTTAAACATTGTCCATACTCTTTGTGCATGCTGGTAATCTTCGTCTGATATAGATGTTCCGGTAAGTCTGTTGTAAAAATCTTCTTTTAATGGTAAATGTGCAGTTTCTAATTTATCCCAGGATGTGACATAATCATATGGGAACACACCCTTTCTAGTTACAAGTTTAAGTTGATTAGAATTATAAAATTTGTTTACCTCAATCAATTGTGGCAAGTTTTTTACTAAATTATCTAAACTAGTGGGCATAAATCTGAATGTGTCCAAAAATCGAACAGTAAGTTTTTCATTAATTGTTTTAGAAAATGAAATGTATTTTTCTTCAGTATGAGGTATTACATGTATTCTTTTCTTATCGTAACCAAGCTCTTTTACAATATAGTGAGAATCGTAGCCACTTAAATTGTGAATTAGAACGGGTAATACTGTTGGTACCTTGTATCTTAAGTTACAGTTATTATGAGCAGCACCTCTGAATTTCCCGGTAATGTGACAATGATCGCGTACTTTCCTATCATTTTCGCTAAATAATTGATTGCACATATAACAAATTGTTGCAGCTTTGAATTCACATTTCTCTTTTTCACTCAAAGGAATCATGGGAGTTTTTAAAGAATAAATTTTTGTTACTTCTTCAGCTATGCTCTTGATAAATTTCATAAATTCTGCTGGTGCATTTTTTCCCCTATATATATAAGGTTTTTTTGGGAGATTATTACAGATTTCTTTCATATCATCCGTGTGTTTGATATAAGCACAAAAACTCATAGCTTCATGTTTCTGAAAAGGAGGAGATACATTTTTCTTGATAGCATCTTCTTTCTTTATAGGATGAAGTATTGATTCAAAATCCGCATAAATAACGAAATTAATACGTATTCCTCGTTCTACATTCTCAAATTTTACATGGGTTTTATCTGTGGGTAATTCTATTTTTGCTGGTTTATTTTTATTACAAAGTTCCATGTGTTTGGCCATTCTTTCTTCTCCTCTATTATGTACATAAACGTGTGTAAAGCAACGCTTGCAAATAATTATACTTCTACGATTACTTGATAATTGATTATGAACAAGACGTTAAAAATTCTGTATGTAAACATAGTGCTGTGTACCTTTATCATTATTAATTAACAACAAGTCTCTATGGTCATTTAGTGATTTTTATTTACTTTCAAAGGATGTACTTGCTGATTATTATCTATTCCAAAGACATTTATTGAAATATTGTTAAATTTTTCAAATTTTTTTATCTGATGAAGTGGAGTAGGAAAAGAAATGCAAGAAAAATTATACTTATCCAGTAGACTGTTGTATTTACTCACTCTCTGTGCATCTTTTGTGACGAATTTGGCAAGAACAGAATATTGAAAGCATTTATTGTCATAGTTCTTCACATTAATACATGCTTTTCTACTAGCTATTTTAGGTGGTAATGTTATGTAAGTACTTCCTCGAAGAGGATTATGTTTATTTATTTTTGTTCTAATACCGTCTATTGCTAATAATGTCCAACCACTGTTTTTTAATTGACTTTCTTGCAATTCTTTTTCCAATTTCAGAAAAGCTTTATCGAGTATCTCTGAAATATTTGACTCCTGAAAGACTTGTGTATTTTTTGTTTTAACTGCTGCTTCTAGAATCTCTCCTAACTGATTTATTAAAACACAGTCTACAAATAAATTAAATTTAATTGCATTATGCTCTTGAGTTTCTCTTTGTAAGAGATAAATAAGTTTATCTTTTACTGAGGAAAGAAACTGTGGAAGATCAAAGTTATCACTGCGAATAAAAAATGACTTTAAGCGATTACCGAATCCTGTTTCATACAGGAGAAGTCCCTCATCATCCTCTAGTTGAGCTAGAAGTTCTCCTACTTTAGGTTCTAGTTTTCTTTTCTTTATAGGAGGTTCACTCATACAGAATTCTTCATGTCTTAATAAATTGTGTAAATTGTAAAAATGTTGTCCACATTTTGAACAGATTCCAGCAAACTGTTCTTTACAAGTAATTTGATGTTGTTTCTTATTCGCTGTTATAGAGAAGCGCTGTCCACAATTTCTACAAGTTAAATTGTCCATATTTTATTAAATTGGTGTCCAATAGAAATGTCGAATCGCCTTAGCGCAACTATTACAACGTACAACAGGTTGGTATTCAAATAAATGTTTTAAACAATTAAAACACTTGTTTTTCTCCCTGTGCAGATCTTTATTTCTTCGTAAAATTACTTTGTGCTCTTTACAGAACACAACGTTCCTCCCCGGTAAAAGATTCTGATCAATTACAAGAAGAGCACACTCCAAACAGAATTGGATTGACTCATCCTCGAATAAATTATCTATGTCATAATTATGGCTTACAGTGGAATAAGTTGTTGTTATATATGATGATCGAATACAAATGTACCTAGTGTACGGTACTTCATCAAGTTGACTACTGAGATTACTGTTAAGTACAGGCATGTTAATAAACTATTATTTAGCCATTATTTTTTAAAGTGCAGTCTAAAAAATTTAAATAAATTCTATCTTGGAAGATTTATCCGGGTTTAACCCTTTGTTAAGTACAGGCATGTTAATAAACTATTATTTAGCAATTATTTTTTAAAGTGCAATCTAAAAAATTTAAATAAATTCTATCTTGAAAGATTTATCCGGGTTTAACCCTTTATAAATAAGTCCAACGCTTAACTCTTTATAGTTAGTTATAAGTTCATCTTCAATAACATCATTGAACACTTTTGGCAAGTAACATTTATAAAAATGATTAGTGCTATCTGTCTGCAAAGTTACCTTAACGGCTGGCCCGTACTTAGTGTTTGTTTTCTCAAAATATTTTATATAATAGATTTTATGTTCCTCAAGGTCTCTAATAGATTTATATTCTGTTTTGTAACTGCCTACTTTATTTAAAACTTCTTTAAAATCGGACATCTATAAATAATAAATAAGAAAAGTATGGGATAATATTTAGATCAGTTTTTCATAGCAATTAAATATAAATAAACAAAAAAAAAACGTACAAATCATTAAATGTTACTCACTGTTGTGTGTTGGGTGAGCCTTCTCTAGCTGATAAAGCAAAACTTAACTAGCAAGATATTTTTCACTCTATATATACATTTCTAAACCCACAGCGACCCCCCGTTTCTTACCAAATAGAACAAAACTTAATAGTAATAACTTGCAAGAGTAAATTCACTGTTTATATATCTTTTCTATAGTCCTACATTCAGAGCTAGAAATCTTAGTACTTGTTTTTTTTTTTTTATTTTGTTTACACTATAAGTGAGTGTGCTGACCATGGTGAAGGAAAGTATATACAACGATAATTATTTGGATAAAACCTACTCATTTCTTCTTATTTGTCATGTAGAAGAATATATGCAAAGAAATTACTTTGATAAAACCTACACATTTCTTCCTTTACTACTTGGAGAAGAAAATAGTAAAAAATGAAGTTTAGTCCCACGTAGTCTGATGATATACCCACGTATTTGCATGTCACTGCAACATGTACCATAAAATGTATAAAGAATTGATTCCAGATAAATAAAGTAAAATAAACCTTCTTGGATAAATGCAATAAAAAATAAACATTTAATTGTTTATAAAATTATATTTATTTATCACTTGTTACATTTTCTTTATAAAAATTTAAAACTAGTGGTTTACATAGATTATTTAGAAAACTAAATTGTCTGTTAATATTTTCGAATAAACTCATTAACTTGATAAATTCATTTCTAAATAAACTGAACTTAGGAGGATTATATTTCAGAAGTTCTTCGAGCCAAGATGCTTTTCCTTGAATCACCATACTTTTTCTAGAAAATTTTTCAAAGAATATTGTTGAATTCAGCAATTGAATTTCACTAGTAGAGAGTTTGTTTTTCTTGCTAAAGAAATTATTACAAATTTTCTTACTATTTTGCAGCATATTCCATTCTTCTTCAGTCAGATAGATAAGATCACTCTTCTTTTGTGATTTCAAAGCTATCAAAGGTTCACCTAATTCTGACAAACCTAGCACCACTAGCTTAGTGTTGCTAGTATTCAAAGAGAAACTTGTTGTAAGTTGTAATCCAATGTAAGTAGACATGTTCACGACTGAGAAAATAAGTTATCTAAAAGATGCTATTACATCGATTACCCCCCTTTTTCAACGAACAAATAGTTTAAGGCGCAATGAATATAGTGCGATATCCAACCTATTCTGTCACACACACAGGCATCAGCTTTCATCGCAATTTTGGGATTACACCATTCGCAGTTTTCATAGTGTCCATTAGTGGTTTTTATAAAAAAAGATCTTGATAGTTCTTCTAATTCTTTCAAGTTAGAATCTATATCGATATATGTCATTGCTAAATCCATGTTGGCTAAAGTGATGCCTGGTAATGCTGTAATAAACTTCCTATAGTTTTCACTAACTTTAATCTCATTCCACTGATCTGCCATTGTACACACTAAGTGAATACAGCATTAATGTGATCTGTTGTTATATAGAAATCCCCACTTAAAAAAATTATTATTACGTTTTACTAATTTTATAAAATTATAAATAAAAAAAACAAAAAAAAAACAAATACAATAGTGCTGGTGACCTCAAAGGGTAACGACTGGAGTATTAGACAGCTAAATGACAAATTTTGTATTTGATTACACAAATATTATTAAGTTTTATTTATAATATTTATTTATTTATTTATTTTTTATTATATTATAATTACAAACTATAGAGAGCGTGGGCTATAGATGAACAGGTGTGCTACTAACGTTAGTGAGAGAGATGATGATATAGGGAATGTTGAGACAGCTATATACCCACTACACCACACTCCCCATCGCCTTAGCTACGGTGAGCTGAGGAAGGGCTGAAGAACACCCTCCTATCCAGCGAATTTTGTAGGCGGGGGACGAAGGGGTTGCGCCAGTTGTAACATTTATACCCTACTCACATATATTCACTTCAGACAGTATGTATATTTTACGAAATTCTGGTAGTTGAATTAATCGTCCAATAAACAAACCCGTTGTTTGCTTGGTTGCATATTCCGCAACGCTAGTTCACTCTCCCTCCACTGTTTCGTTGTTTAATTGACAAAAATTTCCATTTCTCCCCTATTCTATTTCCCATACCATAAATACATACTGTATTATAAATGAGCATGAGCATCTAATTTTCACAATTAAATTCTGATTGTTTCTATTTGTGTGTGTGTTTTTGAAAGCGAGAGAATTCGATATTACATTGTAAATATGCTTTTTAATCGATAGGGAAACGTTATTTATCGAATATATTACTCTTTCTCTTACTCCTCATGAGAGGAAATATTGCGATCGTGTCAAATTTTCGAAATTTTCACCGGAAATAATGATTGCAATCTCCTGAGTAAAAAAAAAAAAAGTTTTTTTGCGAACGGTCAATATTTCAAAAAAAACTTAAAATCGCAGCAAGCACAAACTTGATAGTCCGTTTAGGGACTACTACCGCATCTGACACGAGGTTTCGGGCAAAATACACTAGGCGAAAGTGTGGCTTTGCTGAAAAGTTTTTTCAGTTTTTCGTGATTTTCTCGAAAACGGCTCCAACGGATTTTCTTTAAACTTCGTATACTATTTGCACTCATAAATACCAATGACTTTCATTTCAAACATTTTCCGAAAAAAATTATTTTTCTGCGGGATTCTGGGGGAACAATAGCGGTACGCGTTCCTCTAATGTAACACTTCTGTTCAATGTGTTTTTTTTATGTATGGTTAATATTTATAAGAAGCATTAATAGAATTCCAAAATTGAAGAAAATCGGTTAACCGGAAGTGCGACTTTACAGTATAGGTTTTTTGGAATTTTCTCGAAACGGCTGAGTAATAGGACCCGAATTTAAAGATTCATAAGATTTGAAGAGCGGAGAAGCACATTAAATTAATCAAAACTTAGTTACTCCCCACGTACCCGAAGGCTGACATGGAATTCCCATATTAATATTACCGCACACAAAGCCGAAATCGCCATGGGTAGGTAAAAGTTGGGGATTAAACCCGAAGATGGCCCTGTGGATTTATACTAGCGTGGTGAGACCAATGGTAACCCAGGGGGTGTGGTGTGGTGAACAAAGGCCTTGCAGCTGGGGAAGGGGGGTTGCGGCGCTTGGAAGTGTTCAAAGGCTGGCTGCCTGAGCACGATGGGCGCCATGGTGACTACCCCCACTGCGGCCTTGGAGGTTCTTCCACCACTCCACATCTACGTCCAAGCGTTACAAGAGCAGTCGTGACTCGACTGCAACAGGGACAAGCTCCCATTTATCCCAAGCATAGTGGGATATACCAGAAACTATGCGAGGAGTTGGAGGCAGACCCATTTTGGGCCTGCCTACAGACATAATGACTCCTAGGTATGACTTCCAAAAACCCTTCAAAGTCTTGATATTAGACAGAGGGCATGGAAGAATGGGCCGCCAATTACAGGCGAATCTATGTGGTACACGGACGGGTCCAAGATGAAAGATGGAGTTGGAGCCGGTGTGTACGGGGCTCATCCGACATATTCGAGGAGCCCTGGGAAGGTAGCTACGGTTCTTTCAGGCGGAGCTAGTCCATTCTTACCTGCGCCGCTGAAATAATAAGGACGCGAGAGTGCAAAACTCCGGAATTATCATTATTCGGATAGCCAGGATGCCCTGCGACACTTGACTCGGGGAGATCCGCTAAGGATGGTTGTCAGACTGCACCTAGGTGGACTTAGGATATTTAGTAGCCATATGAGGTCTCCGGTTTGGTATCTGGGGAGGTAAACGGCGTCACAGAGGCAATGAGGCGGCAGATCGCCTGGCCCGGGAGGGTTCCATTGGACACTTATAGGGCCGGAACCGTTCTGTGGTGTCTCAAGATGCCTCAGGAGAGCATCCATCAGGACATGGATGCACGACCGATCAAGGGAATGGTGGGTTAAAACCCCAGGTCAGAGGCAGGCGAAAACGTTGATTTATAGCTACTCGCCCAGGCTAACTGCAGAATTACTCCAACTAGGCCGGGTGGCCATAAGGATGGCAGTTGGCGTTCTCAATGGCCATTGCAGACTTAATAAGCACATGCAGAGCATGGGCCTGGCAACGGATAGCCTGTGTAGGTTTTGTCAGAAAGAAGAGGAAACAGCACTGCACGTGCTATGTCGTCAGTGCCGGGGACTAGTATGGCTGAGGTACCGCCTCTTCGGAGAAGAAAAGCTGGTGCCTACAGGCCTTAGCCAGTGGCCCCTCTCAGGTCTACTAAGTCTATTAAGGCAGACAGGACTCGATAGGGTGCTCTAAGTAACCACCTGGGGAGACCTCCCCAGACTCCACAGTTCGATGAAGGACAGGACGGGGGCCGGGTCTCCAACTTAGGGGGTGCCACAATAGACCCACGGGGGTCGCGGTGGCGCAGGCTGAAGAGCCAATCCCCCCAAAGAATCTAATCTAATCTACTCCCCACGTAGGCCAGACTAGAAAGGAACAGTTCGATTCATATAAATAGAGCGCGAACAGTACAGTTCACGACCGACAGTTTACGACAAGTTTACATCCAGTTAGCAACCTATCTACTATTCCTTCTTATTACTTAGCCAGTCTGTCATATTTCTCTCGCTACCCAACTTATATTTTACTGTAAAGTCCTTGCAGTTTGTGTGTTCACCATATCATCTAGTTTGTTTCTCCAAAATCCATTCTCTCTAATACTCTCTCCCTCTCACTTCCACGATAACTGCAACGATTTTCTTTGAACTTGGAACGCTCACTGCATAAACGTATCACTTTTATTTTAAACATTTTACCCCTCCCCCCAAATTAAGTTGATTTTAGATTATTTAGTGGCGTTAAATTTCAATTTTCAGGTTTTGGTTCCATGTTATTGGCGCACTCTTCACTTACCTACCTGCTTAGGTTAGTAGCTTGGTTCCTTTTTCCCCCACCACCTCTATATTTATATTAGGAAAATTGAGACAAATTTGAAATTTAAAGAAAACTGGTCATTTTATACATAATATATTACTTTGCTATATTGTAAAGGTCTTCCCCATTTGTATGAGGACTTTTCCCCAAAAAGGGAAGTTCTGTGAGTGTTTTAAACCAGATTTTTTTTAATTAATACATTTTTTTGTTCTTCGGTGAATACTTGATTTTATAATTTGATACGTTCACAATACTTATTCCTACAGCAAAGGACAGATAAAACCACAAAAAAAAACTACATAAAAATGGTGTTCCGCTATATGTGCCAACACAAAGGAATATGGTTAAAATTAATTAATCGGAAATATACTTTATTGATTTTATTATTATTATTTTTTTTTGCCGCAATTATAACAGTAGAACGTAATGTTGAAATGAAAATACCCACACTCACTATTTGCACTTTATATTCTTAATCGTCGTTTTGGTTAACTCTAGCCTGATGAAGAACACTTTGGACTTGTAAAAGTGATTTTCTGTAGAAAGCTGAGTGAGTGACAGTTGATTACTTCTTAGAAATAGACCCGACAATATGGTTTTGATCACAATCTCTGAACCGGAAGTAACACTTTACTAAATGGATTTTTCACTTTCTACCAATTTTCTCGAAATGAGATCCACAAATTTTTGTTTTTTTGTTCTTTACTGCATTGTTTTCCATATTGAATTAACCATTACCTATATTCTAACTGGTAATTTGTCCAGAAATTGCGAAGTCCAGTGTTAAACTCAGTTTCCTTCTCCTAGATATATTATGTTGTCCATCACTTTTAATTGGAACATTTATCCGGAAATATTTAATATAATGTGCAGCCGCGGAAGAAAAATATTTCCATTTCAGTACAATATGTGGTTCCACATTTTTTATTTTTATTTTACATACCACAAAAATACTGTTACTATTTCTCTGTTAATTAATTAGAGTCTATAGTACCAGATAAAATACGGATTGAATTAAATAAATTAATGTGTTCATTTGAAATTTATAATATAATATTTTATTCCCAATATAATATATATAATATAATTATATATAATATAATTTATAATTTAATATAAAATTTCCCATTTTTATATAATATTGAATATTAATTTCATGCCAATAATTAAACAATTTTCTCTTCCAAGAAAATTTACATGAAAATGGGAAAATTTATATAAATATAAATTTAAATTGGTTGCATTGTGTTGATATTTTATAATTTTGGATTGGTAATATTAATTTTTCTGTAATTTAAATACGGAACATATCATATTTACATGTAAAGTGTGTAATCATTTTGTATTATTTACCTGTATGTGAGGGGGAGGATATTTAGTTGTAGGTGAATTGTTTTAGGTCTCGTAAGTCCGAAAAATGGGTTTTAGAAATTGGAGTGTGGCCTCAAATAACCCAAATAACTCAAAAACGGAAGATCGCAAAAAGTTCAAACTTGATATTTAGTTCAGCAGGTAGCATTGGACCCGGAAATAAGGTTTTGAACTAATTCGGTCAACCGAATGTAACACTTTACAGTATCGATTTGTCTGTTTGTTTTTTTTTGCGATTTTCTCGACAATAGGTCTAATGATTTTTTTAAAATTTGGAATATTAACTAAACATATAAAGAGCTACAATGTTTATTTGAACATTTTTCAAAAAAAAAAAAAAATCTGGTGTGAAACACTCACACAACTTTCTCTTACTCCAGTTCTCAAAAATTATAATTGACAAATTTTTATAGTTTGTGTACGAAAATTTAATAAAATTCGTTGAAAACTGA
>JAAEAF010010814.1:0-17351 GCA_011037195.1 Triatoma infestans | reverse complement strand
TTTGAAACGATTACAATACTTCCTCTTACTAGGTCATATATTTGATGTGTATAATTTTTTAATTAAACAGTTTAAAATTGTGAAAGTTTCTTAGAAATTTTAGTAGATACCTTTTAATTTATATTTTATTTTATTTGGCTTTTGTCTTTGATTGATATTGCCAGATTAATGTATCTTTATTTTATTAATTTTTCTACTTTATTGTTTGTTCATTTTTTTCCCCTTCTATTTGTTGTTTTGCTAATTATTGAATGTAAATAGTCTGTATGTCAAACCACTCTTCATCTATCTTGTACCAGTGTGTATTGTATAAAGTACAATAAATAAAAATTTTTTTTATCGTACTCAGGGGACATTAGAACATGTATTTTCGGTGAATACACAATTTTAAAAAGTTGACAAGATCGTCTATTACTAGGAATAAGAGAAAGTAAACATAATTTTAAAGAATATTGGTTGCTCTAGCGAACGAAGTCAATCATTAAAATTCGGATGAAAATATCACATAAAATTCATTAGGATAAAATTTGTATCGGTACATTGAATTGGTCTTTATTATTTATTTATTTGAGTAAGTATTAACAAATATTACCTCAAACAAACAAATGTTTGTTTGTATTCAATAATTAGCAGAAAATAGGATTTCCGCTTTTCATTGATACCATTTCCTTTGGCAGTTTTATAATCTTCTTAAATTAAATTATAAACGATTAATTCTGCTATATCAACAGTTCATAATTATTGCAATGGTTTTAAAATAAATAAACACTGGTACACAAAAAAAAAAAAAAAAATTGTACAATATACTTTTAACCAAAGAATTTAAAGAATTTTAATTTTAACACTAAATAACCAAAAATTGTTAATTCTGATAGAAATACTACTAAAACTGGCGCTCATAAAAATAGGTTCAAACGTAGCTTGTGATATTTGACAGAATTTTTAGTATCACCACATTCTTTGGTCATTAAGATATCATTACCTAAAGAAAGACTCGGATCGATCAAGGATGATTGACATATAAACATTGAATCTACTGAACTGGTTTCTAAAAGCCTATAGAACTTGAAAACAGCTTCTTTTTATTTTATAGCTGTGAACTTTCTGACTGTTTGAAGGCAACTTTGAGGAGAAGAACTTTGGTATGTAAGAGAAAAGAATGTGAAGACTTTGTTCAGGGTTAATCCATTTTAAAAAAGGAACAACGGTAAGTAAACTGAGATACCATTATTGGTGATTGATTATTGAATAACATGGACAATTATTAAGCGCATTCGGGTATATCCTCGGTTGGATAGAACATTGCATGGACACAATGGTGTCAATAATAAACTCGTAAAATGTATTGAAGTAAAATTACGTTTATTGTTTACATATAATTATTCACAACAAGTGAAATAATGAAAGAAATAGTTCGTTAGTTAACAGTTTAATTGTTTAAGCACTGAATGTAAGTACAGCTCGATAGTTCCGTTTAACTCACAAGAAGAAATCGTTTAATTTGGCTAAGAGCCCGTTTAAAAACAATGAATTAATTTGTTGAAAAACAAATAAAATGAAAGAAAAGAACGTTTAACACCTACAGTATCAGTCTAGCCTACAGAGCTCTGTATCTCACACTAACTTCGTCTCAGCTCACACTTGCCTGTTTAAAGAGTGGGGGGAGAATGCCAGTGTTGCCACTCTGCGCTCCAACATCCCGCCCCCGTTGAAGGTGAAACCTTCAAGAAATCGGAAGTGGACAAAGCTTCGTCACACATCGCCTGGTGGTACCTCTGCTTGTTTTTACAGTTGCGACTCTGGCCTTGCCGTCTGCGCCATAATGAAGATCGACAATACGTCCCAGCTCCCAATGTAGAGGAGCCCTATTCTCTTCTTTGATTAAGACGAGTGTTCCTATGTCAGGAGGAGGAAAGTCCTTAGACCATTTTGCTCGCTGCTGCAAACTAGATAGATATTCTTTGGACCATCTCTTCCAAAAGGACTGATGTAGGCCCTGTATCAACTGCCAACGGCTCATGCGGTTTAGGTTTAGGTCAGCTTGATTGGGAATAGGTAAGGAAGTCAAGGATTGCCCTACCAAAAAATGAGCCGGGGTTAAAGGATTCAGGTCATTTGGATCACTAGACAAACTAGTTAGCGGTCGCGAGTTAACACAACTTTCGATCAATATCAAGACTGTCTCTAATTCATCGAACGTTAAAATTTGTTTGCCTATAACACGTTTAAGATGACCTTTCACTGACTTAACGCCTGCCTCCCATAATCCTCCAAAATGAGGGGACCTAGGAGGGATAAATGACCAAATAATTCCTGAAGAAGAGCAGAACCTTGCTACCTCTGTCTGGTGTTGCTCTGTTTCCATTAGTTTCTTTAAGTCGTTTAATTCGTTTTTAGCTCCAACAAAGTTGGTAGCATTGTCTGAATATATATATCGGATTTTTCCACGGCGGGCTAAGACCCGTTGCAACGCGTTTAAAAAGTTTTTGGTAGTTAAATCAATTACCAATTCAATATGAATGGCCTTTGTGACCATACATATGAATATAGCAACATAGGCCTTGGCTGGTGATGATCGTCGTTGCATAACTCTTCTGAAATAAATTGGTCCACAATAATCGATACCACAATGTAAGAAAGGGTGCGCTGGTTGGACGCGATAAGAAGGTAGATCGCCCATGAGGTGCTGCAAAGGTTTGGGTGCGGCCTTCCGGCAAGGCAAACAATTCCTTACCACTGAACGAGCAAGATTCCTGCCGTTTAAGGGCCAATATTTGGTTCTAACTGTTGCCAAGAGTAGCTGTGGGCCTCCATGAAGAGTCTTAATGTGGATGCTCTTAATGATGAGACGAGTGATGTTGTGATCCTTAGGAAGTAAAAATGGATATTTATGATCTGGCTCAAGATTTGCATGTTTTAACCGCCCACCCACTCGAAGAAGTCCATTGGCATCTATAAAGGGGCATAGCGATTTCAATTGATTGCGAACTTCCAATTTGTTCTTTAGTCTCTGGATGTCTGGTCCAAATGACAAGGCCTGAATATACCTTATCCAACATATTTCTGCCTTCTCTAAGTCAGTTGTTTGAAGGTGCCCAATTTGTTTGTTTTGTGGATCTTTGCAGTTAGCAATAAACCGCTGGCACAGAGCAGTGATTCTCAATAATTTGTTCCACGAAGAATTTCTATCTGCTAAGTTAAATGGATCGTTTAAGGCTAGCTTTGAGTTAACTACTTTACGTCTTTCTTCGATTTCCGGATTGACTTCAGTCGTGAGAATACTTTCAGGCCAGTGAGTCTCTCTCTGTGAAAGCCAAGGCGGGCCCTTCCACCATATGTTACAAGAAAGGATATCCTTAGGAGCGACTGATCTACTGATTAGATCTGCAGGATTGTATTGCGATCTAACATGTCTCCAGATGCATCCTGATGTAAGGTCTTGAATTTGGGATACTCTATTAGCCACGAACGTCTGCCAAGAATTAGGTGGTGCATTCAGCCAATGCAGAACTATTGTGGAGTCTGTCCATAGGATAATATCTCTAATTATTTCTCGATCCAAAGCGTTAAGGCATTTTTGGAGAAGCTGAGACAAGAGCAATGCTCCGCAAAGCTCAAGTCTTGGTAATGACATCGTTTTCAATGGTGCTACTTTCGATTTAGAACATAAAAGCTGTATAAAAACATCACCGTTGGTTAGCACTGTACGAAGATAAATACATGCTCCATATGCCTTGGTTGAAGCATCCGCAAAGCCATGAAGTTGGACGATTCTATTTGTGTTTTCTCCTTGTACTACTCTGCGGTCTATGGCGAGATCGTTTAATGCGGATAAGTCAAGCCTATAATTAATCCACCTAGACGCTATCTCATCTGGTACGGGTTCGTCCCATTTAAATTCCTTCAAACGCCAAATCTCTTGCATAAATAATTTGGCTGTAACTATGACTGGTGAGACTAGGCCAAGAGGATCGAACAAGCGGGAGATATCGGAGAGAATTGCCCGTTTTGACACTATTGTAGGAGGTGTTGTTGGGTTAATTTTAAAACGAAATGTATCGTTAAGAGGGTACCAATAAATACCAAGAGCCTTTATAGATTTGTCGGCCTCATCAACTAGAAAATTGGCTTCAATGTATTCTTTAGGAATATTTTGTAATAGTAATGGATGGTTAGCACACCATTTCCTCAATTCGAATTTTCCTGCTTTCAGGAGTTGGATTAAATTTGTTTGTAACTCAATCATCGCTTGTAGGTTATCTCCACCGGTCAGAACATCATCCACATAAAAATCCCTTTTAAGTACAAGAGCGGCTGAAGGGTATGAGCTTCCTTCGTCGTCAGCAAGCTTGAACAATGTCCTAATAGCCAAAAATGGAGCAGAAGCTGTCCCATAAGTGACTGTCTTGAGACGAAAGGTTTGTATTGTTTGATTAGGATCATTCCTCCAGAGGATTCTTTGGAAGTCCCGTTGTTTATCATGAATTAACACTTTGCGGTACATTTGTTTGATGTCTGCCGTAAAAACATAAGTATGGATTCTGAATGACAACAAAATTGAAAACAGATCTCGCTGAATAGTGGGGCCAATCATTAGGATATCATTGAGTGCATTGTTTGAAGAAGTTTTGGCCGACGCGTCAAAAACTACTCGAAGACGCGTCGTCGAGCTTGATTCTTTAATTATGGGGTGATGTGGCAGGTAGTAATTGTGTTCGGGTTCGGAGGTTTCCGTTACTAATTCCATTTCGTCATTTTCTAAATATTCGTTTAGGAATTCTTCATACGCTGACCTTAACGTTTGATTATTATTAAGTCTTCGCTCCAGCATTAGGAACCGTTTAACAGCTTGATTTCGAGAAGAACCCAACGCTTGCATCGGGTCTTGGGAAAATGGTAAAGATACAACGTATTGTCCGTCTTCATTGCGTTTAGTGTTGGAGATATAATGCTGCTCACATTCGTTGCGTTCGCACCTTGGTTGGACTTCTGTTTTAACATCCTCAACCCTCCAAAAGGATGTAATCAGTTTATCTAAATCATCAGTGTTTACTTCAGTGACTAGATTAGAGGTCTTCAATTCATGATGACGAATGCCATTAATTGGAGTTTTACCACTCACTATCCATCCGAAGACTGTATTTTGCAGCACAGGCATGTCGCTTCCACATTTTATCTGCCCCTCCAATAAGAGGTTGTAAAATATATCAGCTCCGAGAAGCACATCAACACTTCTAGATTGAAATTAATTGTCATCTGCTAGTGATAGATTGGACGGAATGTTCGTAACCATTTGAAGAGATCTTACAGGTAGATCATTGGTAATTTTGTTGAGTAATAAAAAGTCTAACTCCTCTTCGAAGTTAGCGACCTTGGATTTGATAGTCGTCGATACTGAATACTTAGCAGAGACTGGTTTTGTATTGATTCCACAAATGGAAGTAGGAGTTCGTGTTTGGTTTAGATTTAGAAGTGTGGCTAAAGATTGTAACATAAAGTTAGACTGGCTTCCGCTATCGAGTAACGCACGACAAGTGTGGAATCCTCCTCGGGAATCCATGATATCTATCATGGCTGTAGCCAGTATTGTTTCTTGGTTGCTCGTCGTATGTGCCACCACGGGATCAGGCTGAGGTTTGCTTGATGATTCACTAACTGAATTTATCGTCTGATTTTCGAAATGAAGAAGAGTATGATGTCTTTTATTGCACCTTTTACACGTAAAAGGACTCTTGCATTGTATAGTCTTATGCCCTTGTCGTAAACAATTCAAGCACAGCTTTAGTTGCCACGCCCGGGAATGGCGCTGTTTAATAGACAATGCTTCAAAAGCCCTACAAGAGGACAAGGTGTGATTTTCGTTACATATTTGGCAATTTCTGATGCTAGTCGTTTTTACAATCGTTCCTGTATGAGTAGAGGTGAACCTAGCATGCTTGAAGTCCTTCTGCTTGGTTTGAGTACCCTTTGCTTCTTTGGCTTCAAGAAGTCTACATTGTTCATTGAGGAAGGTAATGAAAGTTTGTAAGGAGGGTAACGGTATTTCTGAAATATCAAACTCGCAGTTTTCAGATGCACTCTGATTTTCTTTCTTGATCACGAAAACTTCCCATTCCTGTTTAGTTTCTGAGTCTAGCTTGTTCATGATTATAGTTTCTAATAAAGTTCCCCACTGGTCTATGGGTTGTCCTAAATTTTTTAAACCTGCAAGCTTATTTGTTATAGTATTGTAAATGTGCCTCAAGCTTACAGCGGACCTCTTATCTGGACATTTGATGTCCAAGATCGCCTGTATGAGGGTCTTGACAATGATGCGTTTATTATGATACCTCCCTTTTAAAAGAGTCCAAGCGGCCTCATAATTGTCATTTGTGACCTTTATTTCCTTAATAACGTTTAATGCCTCACCTTCTAGACACGTTCTAAGATAATAAAACTTTTTAAGATTAGACAATCTTGAAGACTCATGTATAAGATCAATATAGATATGGTAAAAATCTATCCATTCATCTAAGCTTCCTGTAAATCTCGGTAGAGAAATTTTTGGTAATTGTGGAGGATCATCGCCCTCTCCCCGGACTACCCTCTCAGCAAACAGCTCCGGAGGTTGTTGGGATTGCTGCTGATTGGCTGCTATTAGGTCCTCAAATTTGGACTGTATATCAAACAACCTTTCTTCAAAAATTGTCCTTTGTTCTTCTTCTCTTTCGTCACCCTCAGTGAGAAGTTGAATCTCTGTTTGCACATTGTCGAACTCTTTCCAACAATCTTCTATTTTGCTTAGCCGTATGGTCAATGCCGAAAGTGACTGGCATTTCGGGTTAAACTGATCGATAAATGTGTTTAATCTTGTTAATCTTGCTTTAATATATCCTCTCTTGCGTATTAAGATGCTTAATTCAGCACTTACATCGCCTGCAATTACAGATTCTTTCAGGTTCGAATCGTCTCCAAACTTGGTCATCTTAAACGAATATAAGCTATATATATATATATATCAAAAAAAGAAATAGAATTAAGTGATAAATACGTCACGAGACAAATAATCGATAAACAAGGTTTCCCTTTATTACAAATAATTAAATGGCTGTCGAAATGCTAAATATTACATGCAAAATTGTATTAAAATCGTAAAATGGTATTTAAATCGTATTAAATAAAGAGAAATTCAATGAAAAACATGAAAAAGGATTTAAAAATGAAGTTAAACTCCTTTAAAAATTAAATTCAAAGAATAAAAAATATTTCGTTTGAAATATGCCGACTTATAAAGAAATAAATAAAATGAAACATGCAACGTTTAAATTCTAAAGTTTATGATTTAAGGAAGTATTAAAAACAAACTGAAAGGATTATAGTTGGAATGAGGTAATGCGTATTAAGAAAGGAACAGACCTGTTGTAGCAGATCCCTTCTGCGTATTGTCTTCAAGTTTTCTAGCGTTGTTATAAGCTCTTCCTTCCGGAGCGTTAATGATCCTTTCCTGTATAATGGATGTTTCAATTTGTATTGATATGATGTATAACAATCACGTCGGGGTCACCAAAAATGATCTATGTTGGATAGAACATTGCATGGACACAATGGTGTCAATAATAAACTCGTAAAATGTATTGAAGTAAAATTACGTTTATTGTTTACATATAATTATTCACAACAAGTGAAATAATGAAAGAAATAGTTCGTTAGTTAACAGTTTAATTGTTTAAGCACTGAATGTAAGTACAGCTCGATAGTTCCGTTTAACTCACAAGAAGAAATCGTTTAATTTGGCTAAGAGCCCGTTTAAAAACAATGAATTAATTTGTTGAAAAACAAATAAAATGAAAGAAAAGAACGTTTAACACCTACAGTATCAGTCTAGCCTACAGAGCTCTGTATCTCACACTAACTTCGTCTCAGCTCACACTTGCCTGTTTAAAGAGTGGGGGGAGAATGCCAGTGCTGCCACTCTGCGCTCCAACACCTCGGTAATACAGAGGCTGATAAGTTAGCCATATTGGCTGCAGTAATGCCACCGACTTTAGGAAAGTGTTCCATACAATCTGTAAAGGCCATATGGGCAAGACAGTGTTGGCAGGAATGGCAAAATGAGTGGGCTGGGTTACTGACAACAAACTGAGACAAGTAAAAGAGAGTGTCTACCCATGGGATACTTCAATAAGAAGTACCAGACAGGAAGAGGTAGTTGTGACTCGCTTTAGGATTGGCCATAGCCGTCTTATTCATGGCTATCTGATGTCTCGCCAACAACCGCCTCTCTGTGATTCCTGTAATGTCCTGCTCACGATTCAGCATATTGTTATTTCATGTACAAAATGTAGGCACTTTAGAGAATTCTACAATATACCATCAACGGTAAAAGAAGCACTAGCCGACAATCACTCAGTAGTGACCAATGTCCTAAGATATCTAAAGGCGGCCTCTTTATTTAAAAGCATTAGACTCCAAGATTGAAATTTATTGGTTCTTGTTGCTTGATGTTTCATGTAGATTCCCCTGTTATTTTGCCTGTTTTGTTGTTTATAGTTGTTGACTTGTTTTGTATATTGTTTGTTAGTTGTTTGTTTTCTGGATTTATATTGTTCATATTACATTTTTTATAATTGTATAGTTGTTCTTATTGTTTTGTGCGCCTGTATTATTTTATTATATTTGGTGTGAAATAGTTATCATATCGCTTAAGGCATAATGACCTGTAGCAGTTAAATGCCTTAAAAAAAAATTATTGAGCTAAATTATAGAGGAAAAATGCATAAACATTTCAGTGTAGCTGAGGTGACCGTCCGTTTGTTAACTGTGTTCCCTAAAAGCCTAATGTTCCAAAAGATTTAATAAAAATAGTTAAAGTTTGGAAATTCAGTTTCCAAACTTATGGTAAGAATAGTCAGAAACGTTTCCAATAGAGTAGGGAGTTAAACAAGGAGGTCATCTCACTCCGCTTTATATTTATAATACTTATTTATGGATGAAATATTTAAAATCTGGAAATAAAGGCTAGCAAGAAGAGTTAAAATTTGCGATGTTTAATTTGTTTGTAATACAGAGCTGCCTGCATGTCGATTTCAATAAAATAGCAGGCCGAACTGGATAAAAAGGGAATGGCCATAAATATGGGCGAGTGGAAACTCCTTATAACCCCAGGCAGATAGTATGAATATGTCCATATTATGGGGAATTAATGGGGAAGTGATGGAAGTTGATGGTTAAAACTAGGTTGGAAACATTATAAATAGAAATGGTCACGTAGTTATCAAATAGGATTAGACGAACAAGTGAAATGTAATAACAGATCTGTAACACCATTGTTGAACAAAAGAGAAAGCTGGGAAGAGAAACGTATAGAGGCACATCTTTAATAATGTATATCAAAACTCCTTTACAAGGTTATGAAAATTAGGATGTGTTAGACAGGCAGATTACTAGAATAACAGCTGCAGAAAAGTATTCTGTAAAATTATATAACGCAGCCTTGTAGAAAAAATGCAATTAAGGTGATTCAAGCAAGAATGTAGGTTGTAAAACTGCTGTGCACGCATGGAAATTCAAGGAAGCACAATCTCCAGGAAAAAGGCCTGGAAGAATAGAACAAAAGAAAGTAACTCAGCTGGAATCAACGAAAGCCTTGCCAAAGGGAGAGTTAGAGAGATGATTCACTTGGCTAGAGGCTTCTCTTCGTCGAAAGGAAAAGAGAAAATGCGTTGAGGAAGAGAGAAAGAAGAAGATATAACCAAAATAACTATATAGTCAGCTTTATATATATATATGTATATATAAAACCATTTCCAGCCTATTGTATTAAGGCAAGCTTGAAATTAGCCATCGCAAAAAGGATTAAAATATTGAAAATTATGAATCCATAATTCATATTTCTATTCTAAATATGAATTGTATACTATATATTTTCTGTAATATTTTCATACAAAAAAACCGCCCCACACACATATTATATACACACACACAGATAACAATGAGTGTAATCCATTTCACCTGATATACGATCAGATGACCACCACAAAAGATTCTATTACTATGGTTACTATTATACTGTGATCTTTTGGAAAACAATTTATTCAGATTTATTGTTATGTATAGTAACATATGTTCCTTTATGAAAGGTTTATTAGGGCATACGGTGAAGAGGTGTAATGGTGAAGTACGTGCGGGAGAGGAACAAAAGCTATAGCTAAAGCAAGATTTATTTGGCGGCTGGTTCGACTAGTGTGTGCGCTTTGTTGAACTTTTTTCATTTTTTTTTTTTTTTTGCTTTATTTATTACTTTCTCTTATTCCTAGCAAGTGGAAGTATTGCAATCGTCTCAAATTTTTATAAATTACGTTTTCACCGGAAATACATGTTTTGTGGCCCGACTGACAGCGGGAAAAAATGTTGTTAACAAATGGTCTGTTCGTGTGTGCGGACAGCGAAAAATCGCGGGAAGCTCAAACGTGATTGATATTCCGTTTACAGTAAAGCACCCAACACAAATATTTCCGGCAAAATCCATCAACCGGAAGTGCGATTTTACTGAATTTTGTTTTTTTAGAAAACGACTCCAACAAATTTTCTTTCAAACTTGTCTCCTATGTACACAAATTACTGCTATCTTTGTGTGTGTGTGTGTGTGTGTGAGCGATTCTTTTCAGATTCTGAGATTTCTCAGCGATCTTAATTTGAAAAGGGTGTTGTAGGATAACTGGTCTTAACCTCACACTAGTGGGACGCCTCAATAGATCATTTCGGTCGCAGTGCACTGTGCCTGAATAAATCCTGATATCTGAATTGAGTACAAATTATAGAAAGATCTAAAGTTGTCGCAAATAGATGTTCGGAATAACTTGTACTGATGTTCTTAGAAACAAGTTCTTTCAGATTTGGCAAGCATAGTTGGCGTAACGAATTGCGGCCAATAACAGTGATAGTATTATTTGCAGATAGATACATCTAAACAAGATTGGAGCTGATAAAACTATCAGTACTATGTGAATGGCCCCGTGTACGTCCCGGGGTAGAATAGGCCTACGGTATGCTCTGCCTGTCGTAGGGGGCGACTAAAAGGGAGACCCTGCACTGGACAAGTCGTATCTTCTAATAAGATATGTATGAGTCCTTGTGTGGAAAGTAAAATCTAGTTGTATCAATCTTACTTCAAACAAGTAGAGACATTTGGGCGTAAGCCTATGGCGACGCCATAGTCCACCCTTCGGGGTGCAATCAGCCTCTGGCGCTCCAGGTTGAGGCTTTTCTCCTCCAACCCATCCTGATCCTTTCCCCTTGCAGGGTTGCCTGCAAGTTACCTGGGTTACTGAAACCCCTGTGCTTGAGGCAATGAACAGGAATCAGTAGATGGACTGTAGATCCATCGGGCGTGCGATCAGTCACGCTAGCTCGTAAGAGTTGAAATACTGAACTAAGGGCGCAAGAAAGTTTTCGAACCAATTGCTTGCAATTGAGGTAAGATTTGTAGCATTAATCAATAACTCCAATGACCGAGGTCATGAGTTCAGTGGGACGAGACTCGCAATATTAATAAAACTCCGGAGCCAGCCCGAAGCTGGAATCGCATTTGCTGGATGTGCGCGGTTTACCAAAGCCTGCTAGGGAGTGCCTTCTTTAGCTTCTGGAAGTGGAGTGTGACTACGTCGTGGGATCACTCTGTGCGCTGGTTGAGCGTATCTCAAGCTGCCCTTAAATGGGTCAAGCGGGGGAGTGCTTCGGCACTTCTGCTATGGTCGGGCATTGCACTAAACGTCCTTCCATGGTGGTGACATCCCCTTCTTTTTAAACGATCCCGTTGTTTACAACGGGGGACCGGTAAACCCGAACGGGTAGGACGGTCTAGAAAGATCTCCCGAAGTACCAGGAGGAAAAGGGGTATTCGGGGAAGAATGTACTTGAATGTGTAATTTGTAATGGATGCAAAGCACCTTGAGTTATGCTCCGCTTTCGATGGAATATCAATTAAGAACTTTTTTTTTAATTTAGACTTCTCAGTGCACTGCCGGCCTCCGGACAGTGTTCTCTCGCTACAGACAACACTGTCCATCACCGAACAGTGAGCTGTAGAGGCTCCTAAGGAAGAAAAATTCTAAGGGTAGCACTGGACTCGAACCCGGGATCTCCGTGGGAGTCCAACGCGCTAACCACTTAGCTAATCCCTCCCCTAAATTAAGAACTCATGGATCGTTTGCGAACGAGCCCAGTTACAGGATGATGGATAAATAAATAAATAAAAAGAGGTAATAATATCTACGCTTAACGAGAAACCTGTGGAAATTGAGAAATATAATGAAATAAAGCTGTGTCATAATAAACACACGGGCTAAAAATGAGAAGAAGCCTTCCAAACAAATAATTCAAAGAAAGAAAATCAGATCTTGAACGTGCTGAAAAAGTTTCAGTTGTTCCTTAATTATCCAGAACCCCATTGTCCATTAAAAACAGTTCGCTGGAATGGTTTCTCAAATTGCTATATACTACCCCCAAACTGTTATAGCAATGTAAAAAGCGTTAAAGCCAAAGTCTTTATTTTGTACTTTATTTTTTTATTATCAATGAAAAGCATCTCATTAGTAAAGATCTTTATTCATACTTTATTTTTTTTTTAAACAATTTCTTTTTGTGTCTACTGTCTGTCTACTCATCCACAAGAATAAGAAAACATTACTGCCGCCATTTTTATTTTTTTCTACCAATAAAATTGAGGGTGGCAGAGGAGTGGCAATTCTTTGTTTGTTTTTTTTTTTTTTGTTTTTTTCTTTCTTTCCACTATTATTTGGTCATTTCTTTTGTTCACATAGTTATTTTTTAAGGTTTTTATTTGAATTATTTTAAACTTTTCATTTAAATCCCTCATGTGTCGTTTTATAAAGGGATTAATTAGTTGTTAACGACTCTGTTACTTAGATGATAAGTTTTGATATTTGTTAAGGCCAAATACAAAATCTGATGCGAAACATTCACAATGACTACGTCTACTGTAATTATTATAATTCTATTTTAAAAATGTTTATTCAAAATTGGGAATTTTTACTAAATGTTTGTGATGGCATAGAACAGGCATATCACACGTCAGATTAGTTCGCTGCTATCCGCAAGGTCGTATCTTCAAACGAAGCCAACCAAGGGTTGGAGATGAAGTATCGTCCTGCTTCCCCTACCACAGGTGCCTATATTGAAGGAAAAAAGAACAGTGGACGCTCCATTCTATAACCATCTTCAAGTGCGAAAACACCTTCCGTGCTAACCAGCCAGCAACAAACATCCTGTCTACACACCGTTAATTTTGTCTATCTCTCAGTCCATCTCTCATTTAGTTTTCTCTACCCGTCTCTTAATATTTTAATTAAGTCAAGTCCTTAGAATTATAAATATATTATATTAATTACAGTGCAATAGTCATAAATTTAGTTATTAATTATAAACCCCTGAAACTCCCACTGTAGGTTTAATAGGCATTAAGAAAATAATTTGCTTAAAAAAAAAGAAATTAGGCGCCTCCAACAAAAGTTTAAACATTCATTGTTAAATAGACATGCTGTTGCACAAGTTAATCTGTTGATTGCAAAAACTGATTATTACTGTACTAACTGAAAAATGGAAAAATCAAAGGTAGGCAGGGTTTTTTACGAAAACATTGAACCAGCCGCGCCCATCTCTATGGAGAGTGGTGAAGTATTTTAAATCAAAACCCAGTACTATAGGATATTTCCTTAATTTAAAAAAAAACAACGGTCCTTGCAACGTCGGTTATGTAAGGAATATTGAGGTCTTCATGTAGGATGAGATTTGATACATAGAAGGGGGCATTGACAATTTTTCTGAGGATTTTGGATTGGAATGACTGGATTCGGCGGGAATTGGAATTTTTGATTGAACCCCATAGTTATGTCCACATAAATGTGAGTAATAGCAGGTAAATCAGTCTTTTATATTGTAGGGATAGTTTAGATCGTCTGCCAAGTAGTAGTGATAATAGTTTAAATCGTCTGTTGAGATCTGGTCTTTTTAGTCGTGTATGGGGGTTCCAGGTGAGTCGTTTGTCGATGTATAACCCTAAGTAGCGTACATAGTCAGAGCTGGAAGAGAAATACCATTGAAATATAGAGGGGGCAATGTAGTCCGTCTTAATGTAAAAGTAGTGTATTGGTATTTTGTCACGGTAATTTTTATTCGCCATTTTTTGCATCAGGTTTCCAGTGAGTTTAAATGGCTTTGAATACGGGATCGTTATGCGGGGAGAGAATGGCAGTGTCATCTGCAAAAGTAGAGAGCAGTGTATGAGAGGATGTGGGGATGTCAGCAGTGTATGTAGTGTAGAGAAGAGGACCGAGAATGCTCCCTTGCGGGACGCCAGCTTGGATAGGATATATAGGAGAAATGGCCGAACCATGGTTGCCCCAGAAATGTTGGCCAGACAAATAGGAATTTAAGATTAGGAAATAGGTCCTCGGTAAAACGCCCTTGAGCTTCCACAGCAAGCACGAATACCAAACTCTATCAAACGCTTGTGCGACATCAAGAAAGGCACCCGGGCAATACTGCTTCTGCTCAAAGGAGGACGCAATGGTGTCTACAACGCGATGGCATTGTTGAATGGTGGAGTGAAGGGCTCGAAAGCCAAATTAATGGGTTGGTATTATTTCTTGTGATTGAAGAAGTGGATACAGGCGTTTAAGTAAGGTAAAAATCAAACCTTAATATAGGGTGTTCTTTTGTGACTCAAGAATGCAAACCCAAAGAATGCTACCCCAAAAGATGTTCTAGAAAATATTAATAAAAAATCTGGTGTGAAAAACTCACCCAACTTTCTCTTACTCCAGTTCTCAAAATTATAATTAACAAATGTTATAGTTAGTGTACCAAATTTCATGAAATTCGTCCAAAACTGAAAAGACTGTTCAATAAAAGCGCACTTCCGGTTTACTAATTTCCTTGAAACTTGGAATTTTGGTCATCTATTTATTTCTAATTAATTTTGTTTGGATGATAGAATTGTATAATCAACTATGATAGCATTTTAAGGAAAAACATAACCCTACCCCTTCCCTAAAAGTGCCCTTAAATGAATGTTCCTAGAGAAATGTTTTATGTAAAACTTGTAGATCTTTGGATGAAAAAGTGAAAAAACCATTTAGTAAAGTGGTAAAGTTTTCTTCCTGTTATACGATTTATTTCGCACTTCCTTTTATGCAATTTATTTCAAACTTGGAATGTCAACAATATATTTAATTCTAATTAACATTATTTATATGAGCGAATTGTCCAAAAAGTGAAATAGACTTTAGATGAAAACCTAACCCCACCCCTCCCCAAAAGTGCCCTTAAATGAATTTTCCCAGAGAAATATTTCAAATAAAAGTTGTAGCTCTTTGTTTATGTAGTTGATGTACCATGTTTGAAGAAAATCGTTGGGGGCCATTTTTGAGAAAATTGCAAAAATGTAAAAAAAACAAACTAGTAAAGTGGTACTTCCGGTTGTGGAATTTTGACAGATAACCTACTGTCAGATCCCATGGTGATACCTAAATGGAATATCAAGTTTGAACTTTCTACGATTTTTCATTTTTGAGCTATGCTGTTCACATACACACACAAACACACACACACAGACCATTTGCTAAAAACCACTTTTTGGGACTCAGGGGACCTAAAAACGGATATTTCCGGTGAAAACTCGATATCGAAAATTTGACACGATTACAATACTTCCCCTTACTAGGAATAAGAGAAAGTAAAAACACTCGGTCTTGACCGAAACTGTTTAGTGTATATCACTTATCTTTTTAATAGAATCATTATCACTGGTAACTTTCCTTCAATTTGGGAAAATTTCAAACAATAGTTTGTATAAAGAAACCTGGAAAATTCGGCAATAGACCCCAAAAGTTTTAAACTCAGGTGCTAAATTTCTTTTTGAATTATTATGTGCTCTGTTGATAATACAGTCAAACGATTTCCATTATAGAAAGAAAAAAAGGAAAAACAGTGGGCAAAAAAAGGAAAATGAGTGGACAGAAAAGAATAAAAAGAAAAGAAGAAAAGTGAATAAGAAAAAATATACGATAGGAAACTTCAATGAATACTCTAACAAAAGCAGCTGCTCATCCCACCCCCTATACTCTTTCCCAACACCCTGGAAAATAAGTTTTAATGATCATGACAAGATGAATTTTTTTTTTTCTAGTATTGTTCTTGTTACCAGTTCGTAGATGGAAAAAGAAAAGAAAATTATAATAATAAAAATAAACGGAAAAACCTACGTAAAGAAAAGTTTGTTTTTTTTTTTTTTAATTTTTTACATAAAAATAGAAAGAAGAAAATCTTTTATTTTCTTTATTTATTTTCACCATAATTTTGGTCACAATTCTAATTAAGTGATTCAAGAAAACATTTTTTCTCAGTTAATTATAAACAATTTATTTAGATTGTTAGGAAGAACAAAATAAGATTTTTGTATAATGAGTAGTATTTAATCTTAAAGAGGGACTTGCATTCAAGAGAGAATGCAAGAGAATTTAGTGTACTTCGTCTCTTAATGAGACCCTGACTAATGGTTTAACGTTATGCATTAAAGTTACAAGCGAAGAATTAGTGAGGAATGAAATTCTCTTTTCTTTTACTTTCAATTGAATGCAGTATTAAGAATTTTATATTATGAATAAAATGAAAATGAATACAGATCTATTCAAATGAATACAGTATAAAGAGAATTTGATTGTATGAATAAAAAAAAAAAGAAAAAAGAAAAGAAAAAAACAGGGTGTGAAACATATACACACACACACGACCCTTATCTTATTTATTTATTTATTTATTTATTATTGCAATTTATATAATTTTAATTGACGAATTTTTGACATAATTGGAATTTTAATTCAATTTAACTGGCTTTCAACATTATATACATGCATTAATGGGAGAACCTAAAACTGAAAAAAAAAAAGTCAATTGAGGCAAGTATGATCTTCCCATTCCACCTGTCTGCCGTGAACACCCTCCCTAACATCTATTTATTAATCGGAAAAATGAATTCAAACAAAAGTCACTTCCGGTCAGTGGATTTTCTCATAACTTCTAATTTTTAGAAAGACATTTAATTCTTATAAGAAAAAAAAAATCTGGTGTGAAACACTCACACAACTTTCTCTTAGTCTAGTTTTCCAAAATTGTAATTGACAAACTTTATAATTAGTAATACTAAATTTAATGAAATTCGTCGGAGAAAATCAACCAAAAATTTTCTCAAAACTCGGAATTTTGGCAATCTATTTCTTTAATTTAATCTTATTTAAATAAATAGATTTGTGTATAAACTGAAATAGCACTTAGAGGGACAACATAATCCCACC